>JANHFO010010417.1:130619-150551 GCA_032468095.1 Pareas carinatus | reverse complement strand
GGGTGAACTGCGCTCTTGGCTACTCACGGGGAGGAGCAGCTCGTTTTCCGACATCCCGCGGCTCGGCCAAGCGCGGGACAGAACACTGCTAGAGCCACACGTGCCACTCCTGCGCCCTCAGCAGAGCCTCGGCGACACTGCAGTTCCAGCAATCTTTCCCACAGGCCTGTGCAGTGCTGCTACCGCTTCAGCTCATCTCCTTCTCTGAAACTAGACAACATGGACATTGCATACTACCTGCCAGGTACTGGTGTACCACCAGCGGTATGTGTACCATGGGTTGAAAAGCCCTGAACTAGATGATGCTCCCAAGTTTGGGAATATCATGTTCCTTTTCTATGCAGTCAACTTAAGTTTTAGCTTGTTAGGCCGACAGATATGATCTCCAAAATTGAGTGAGTTCTCAGTTTTGCAATAAAGTCCAAGGTGTTGTGCAATGTGCAACTATGAATATGAAAAACATTTACCTAGAATCTTATACGTTTCATCCTTTATTCTCTTCATTCCTTCTTAGCTTGAATTGCCAGATCAGCCAGGTTGTCTTGACTACAATATTGACTGAAATTTAGGACTTTAGGAGAAAGATTTCATAGTTTACAAACAAGCACTCCCTTCTTTGCCATTTTGTTTACGTAAACTTCTGATACAATTTCAGGCAATCAAAAGCACTTGTTCCAGAAAAAGTGTCTAGACCTCTTAGTCATCGATATATTTGATATATCTTGCTTGAGGGAATGGGGGAGAAAGAATCAAGCATGAGTAGGCACAATAGTCAAGGAGGAGAGGAGGGAAGAGCTTGCTATTTATTTTATTATACTCATTTTTTAATTTTTTTATTCTGTCTTTATTACTTTATAAGTAACTCAAGGTGGTGAACCCAATACTCCTTTCTCCTCATGTCAAGTGAACCAATATCCCTAAGAGATTTGGAGAATTCAATTCAGCATCTTTTCACCATTCTACCTATAGATGAGATATTTAGAAGTTTCTAGTTCCAAAGGTTTTGATTGCAAATTGCATTTCTAATTATTTATTCCAACTGAAAAAATGACATATTATGTATAGATGGATTTCCTCACTCTTGCAATGCAAATTTTATTCTCATTTCCCTGTTTTACTTTTCTCTCACATCACTGCTTCCCTTTTTGTTTAATTACTCAAGTGTCTTTATATCTCCACTTACTCTACTCTCCTGAAATGCATAATCATTATTTGCATTCTTCTTCACCCAAGCTGCAGACTTGGATGTAACTTAACCACTGCAGGTGTAAACAGAGTCTAATATGTATGTCTGTGCTCATTTTTGAAAGATATTCTATTTAATTATATAATTTACATGCCGCCCATCTCACTATCCAAAGTGACACTGAGTGTTTTGTAAGCTTTATATAATGTATAGTTGTAACTTAGAACTGTGTCTGGTTTGTGACTACAGTATCCACCACCTTACCCTTACCATCAAATTTGCTAAGTTACAAGTTACTTAGTGCGTAAGTCCAAAGAATTTGACAGCTTGCATAGTTTGTGATCTTCTAATTGACTTAATAAAAATTGTCCTAACTTGAATTCTTTGGTTTTTCACTCATACGATCACTAAATTGGCTGTCTGATTTGTGTTCTGTTTGTGTGTGCTAAAGCAATTTGATAAGAAATGAGAAGATTATTTTAGGCCTTCCCCCTACAGCATAAATATAAATTATTTTAGTAACTTATCACCTTCTCTTAAAATACAATACAACAAATGATCTCTTCTTCTCATATCTCATATCTTACCTATAAAATACTTTTAAGTCAGAATCCTGATCAGCAAAAGTTCATTAAAGATTATGAGAGATAAAAACAAATCTGTTTTAACCTTGATCAAATAAACCAACCTTATATTTCTTCCCTTCCCTTTTAACTATTTTAGACTTTAATCTTTTCAAAATAATTTTCTAGAACTTGATTTCTTTTTTTCCTTCATCTCTTCTCACAAAATTCTTCGAAACTTTAGCAAACCTCTATTGTAAATCCAGTATAGGAATTTATCCAAGTAATTTTTCTGGTTTGCTACATGTATGTCCCTTTTAATTACTAAGACAATAACTGGTTTAATCTGTACTTCCAGTATATCATTTTCTTCCATATAATTTGTATAGCCTGTCATTTTTATATCTATATTCAAATCAATTTCAGTCTTATCTGGTAAAACTTGTTCATTTCCTATAACTTCATTTAGACACTATCTATAATGCCATCTATCTATAATGGTAAATATTCTTTAAAATAACTTGTAAATCCATTGTACACAAATATCTTTCAATACATCCCATGTTAAAGTATTTTGCTTCCTTCTATTTTAGCAAGTCAAATTATGTGTTCTTATCTTTTAATTGTATTCTTTAGTTTCTTATGATACTTCTGGTATTCAACCTTCAAAGTTCCATCTTATTATTTTTTTTGAAAGTAGAACAACAAAATGAATACTTGTAATTAATGTCAAAGTCTTACTTCAAATCTATCTGGACTCCTATCCTTTTATAACTTTTTTAAAAAAATAACACTGTAATCACTCTTGCTGTATATTCCCCCCCAAAATATATTTTCTAAGTTTTTAAACTTGTACTTAAAACTTCTAAGGATTGAAGGAAACACATCCAGTAACTACCACAAAACTTGTTATTCTGAGGGTTCTTAATATTTAAAAAGTAAATACAATTTATAATCGTGATTATGAAATGAGACTCAGCCAAACTTTATTTTTGTGCATTACAACTGTGAATTTAGTTGGAATGCCTCGACTCCCAGCCATTCAAGGGCCAAGCTGACTGCAGAAACCCTTGCTTCCTATGGTCTACTCACGAGGAGCAGCTGTTCATAGCACATATGACTGATCTCACAATCTCTCCTTTCTTTGGCCAGGATACTCTATCCAGCCACCAATCTCCATTATAATGTCATCCTCATTCCTTCAAGGATGGCAAGTTCACCATGTCTTTCCTGGAAGTATCTCCTCTGTGTCCTTCCATAGGACTTAGTTTCTAGTCTGAATCATCTTAACCACTAGTTTGTCCTTTTTAGAGAGTAAACTACAGAACTGGGTGCAATACTTGAGGTAAGATCTGCATCATGATTAATGCAGAATAAGGTAAAATTATTTCCCATGATTTGAAAACAATGCATTTTTAATCAACTGTTAATCCAAGAACTTTTTTTTCAAGGTAGGTGTCCATCCTATCCTTTTTTTCAAGCCAGGTGTCTGTCCTATTTTTGTGCATTTACCTTCTCTGCCCTAAGTATATTTATTTTTATTTATTTATTTATAAAATTTATAAGCCACTCATCTTATCTCAAGGTAACTCTAAGTGCATAGCTTTTCTTTTCTCTTTTCTCCTTTCTCTTTTCTTTTTTTCCTTTTCTGGATGATAAATTTCATCCATTTATGTTGAATCCATTTTGCTGCCTATCAATACTGTTTTTAATTTTAGTTTTGTCCTATAGTATAGTAATTAGTCCGCCAATTTGGTGTAATCTACAAATTTGCTACAAATTTGCCTTGCTTGCTCTCTCAGAAGCCTAACTCGACTTGCCAGCTTCCCGGAATGCCTCCTGCCTGACTCCCTCCCCCCCGTTCTCCCCGGGTTGAGGTCAGAAGCTTGCTCAGCAGCCTCACTCATCTTGCCACTTTGCCACTCGCTTTGCCAGCTTGCTGGGACACTTCCTGCCTGACCCTCTTCCCCCTGGACTGAGGCCAGAAGCTCGCTCACTTGCTCAGCAGCCTCGCTCACCCTGCCTGTGCCCTGCCACTGCTTCAACGCCTCCTTCCGCTGGCTTCATGTAATATGGACGTTGATACAGCAAAGAGCTACTGAAGTGACCAGATGGCCAGTCAAGTGCCGGGTGAGCCAGCCATCCCCAGCATTGTGTCCCCGCCCAGGGAGCCGCCCCTGCACCTTCCTCTCTGATACACAATCAGGCCACTATTAGAACAGGGTTTTTAGCCGCCCCCGCACCCTCCGCCAGTTCTTAAGAGCAGCTTACTTTAGCTTCTGCGAGCGCTCTCTCCCCTTCGGCACAGACTCTGTGCAGTATTTGAACCCCTGCCTTAGGAAGGAGGAGGGAGGAAGCGCTCCGATTGGACTATTGGGCAGAGAGGCAGATATAGTGGAGAGGTGAGGGGAAGGGGAGCCCTGTGTCCCTCTGGCTTGCTGTTAAAAAATTTTTTTTTACTAAAATAGTTTTTTTTTTAACTTTCCTGGGTGAAGGTGTGCGTGCCGGCAAAGAGGGCTCTGCGTGCCAGCTGTGGCACACGTGCCATAGGTTCGCCATCACTGTTCTAGAAATATACTTAAATTGCATTTAGAAAGTATGCAATTTCTGGAGAATATATTAATATCAGCCAGTAATTGGAATTCTTGTTTTTGAGCATCTCACAAATATTTTGGTTTAGAATCCCAGAATAATGTATTTCAGAGTGCAAAATTCCAGATTCTCCAATTCATGGTTAAGGATATTATCAAAATACCTTGCACCACCATCTTTCTAACACAGAAATGAATTTTGTTTTCATTAAATGAAATTTGAAAATTGCTTGTGCTACGCGTTCACTTCACTTGATTTTGAGGTCGGGCAGTTGGCAATCCCTTTCGAAACTGATTTGTTCCTTGTACAAGCAGGGGCAGAATAACATTACTGTGCATTATTTAACAGATCGTATTTGTGAATGCAGCCTGGTTTATTTATTATTTATTTTAAACACTGTTCATTATATTTTCTTCAATAAACTTCAAGGCTCTGTAGTGAATGGGCAAATAAGACTCATCCCCATGTCCAAGCCCCACCCTACAAGCTCAGATACAATACACATCTCCTTCCTAAAAAGAAACACATGCTACTAGCATATCCTTAAACACCTTCCTTTATTTTGGAGATAAAAACATTTGGTCCTTTTAAAAATCAAGATGAAAGTAGTGGATGAAGCCTGAGATAACTTTCCTCTTAATCCAAGATAAACCTTGGAATTTCCTGAAAAAGCAAAAACAGATAAACTAAATCAGAAGGAAATTCTATCCAGGAAATTGTTACAGGAAAATGTCTAGTTCGCACTGAGCTAAGGAAAAATTTTCTTTACAGTGTGTTACATTTTATTTTCTCAGTATAAGTTTAAGGACTGAGTGCCTTAGATAATATTTTTTTCAATAAGAGTTTTTTTTCCAGATATTGTTTCTGTGTTCAAAAGTTCATTTTTTTCATCTCTACCAACTCCAATAACTTTACCATCCATTCTTCCATTATAGCAATTTGTAAGTTTTTCCTTTGTTATCATGTATAAGAACAAAATTCTTGGGTTTTTTCAGTCTGTTTTTCTATCAAACCTAGACAAAAACCTTTGGTTTCAGTTGTTCATTTAGTCTGAGAATTCTCTGAATCTTTTTCCAATATTTTTTGCTTTCTTGCACATCCACCAACGATGATAAAAAGTCCCCTCACACTGATCACATTTTCAACATATATTTGACCCACCATCTTCGATATCAGTGGTACATAACAACCATTCTCTTTCAGGACTTCCGGTTTTAATATCATAGCGAAAGCAGACTGAGAGATCGCTCTCTGGTCTCAGAGTCCGGATTCCACCCGTTCAAGGACCCATATGGATCCAAAAGTCGCCCCATTGAGACAACAGAACAGGTGAGGACCTATAGAAGTCAGGATCAGGCAGTGGCCAATCTCAGCAAACAGAGAAGCTCTCTACACGTCCAGGAGGAAGACTCCCTCAAGCAGTCCCAGCCGCAGACTAAATTGAAAGGGAAAAACAGCCACAGTTTTAAAGTCACAGAACAGCTGATTGTCAATCAGTCGGCCAGAAAGGGTGAGCTTGACTAAGATTCTCCCGTCTAAAGATTAATGAAGAAAACCCCTGATTTTGAGAGAGAAACAGCAAAAAAAAACCTCCCAAAAGAGGGAAATTTTTTTTGGAAATGTCACTTGCTATAAAAAAGACTAAAGCTACTCTTAAAATGTTGCATAAACTTTTAAGAAATAGTGTGGAATTGTTTATCCCCCTATCTTTAAAACTAAGAAAAAGAATTTAAGATGAAATAATGTTTTAAAGAGTTGACAGAATAGAAGAACATCTAGTGACTAAAGTGCAGATTACACTTTGAGAAAACTATATTTACATCTTCCATCATCATTTTCAATAATAGTTTATACATCTTAGCAATAACATGCTCATCATTAGTACCTACAGTTGGTCCTCGACTTACCATAATGGAGTTTGCCCATTAGAATTGTAAGTCATGATAGTTGTACAGTGGGGTCAATGGGTTACCGATTCAATTTTACAACCTTTTATATGGCAATCATTAAACAAATCAATATGATCATTAAGTGAATATGTGGCCATTAAGGGAATACCATGATCAATGAGCGAACCCACTGTCTGCTATATGGCATTTTTGCTAAAACCCATAAGTAAACATCAGTTTTCAACAAAAACAACATAAATCACACTGCAGTGAGATGGGCGGCACATTAATTTAAAATAAATAAATAAATAAAATCTTGATCGTGTGACCATGGAACATTGCAAATGGCCATAAATGCAAACAGGTTGCTGAGAGTCCAATATGCAGTTCTGTGACCAAAGGGGGGACAGCCGTTGAAACTCTGGAACCAGGTAGTAGGAACCTTTGGGGGGTGTTGGAGCTTGGAATGGTTTCTAAGCAACCAGTCATAAGTCGAGGACTGCCTGACAATCCATTTAATTCATAAAAGCAAAATTCTTATCCAATTTAAATTTCTCAGGCAAGTGATCTTAAGCAAACCATTTACAAATGTGGCCATCCCTTTCCAGTAAATTGTTTTTGATCCTGTAGAACTGAATTTTCTCAGAATATATCTTCCGGAACAGTTAAAATGAACTTTTAGAATTGTCATGCCACAAGGCCCTGGGAATTCTGGAAGTTGGCTTCAAATGGATGGAATCTTTAAAAAAAATAATTAACGATCATAACATGGAAAAACATACTGTACTTTTCTAACTTATTTAATCCCCATGAAATGAATGCACACACATTTAATAAAAGGGAAAAGGGAGTATAAAGATTTGTAAAGATTAGGTCACTATTATTTTGAAAATAAATAGCTCCAAATTGGTAGTATTAGTGCATCAAACGTAATCAAGTATAATTTGCGGGTAAATAAAAAAATATTTCAAAGCCAATAACATAAACAAACATGCAAGATTCTTTGATGCAGAAACAGTATCATGGCAACACAAATTAGAAGAAGGAAGGAGGAGGGAGGAGGAGGAGAAAGAGAAGGAGAAGAAGAAGAAGAAGAAAATTCAGCTGGCCCTTCTTCATATTCTGGTATTTGAAAGAAATGTTGATTAGCCAATCGCTACATCAAGTGAAGCTGCACAATGATTCCTCCAAAGAAGTAACTTTAAATTTTGTCTTCAAAGACCTGAGAAGACTTAAGGACAAGGAAAACACGTTTCTTCTCTGATCTGCCTCGTAATTAGTAAGCAAGTTAATGGATGTCAGCAGGATCAAAGAAATCTGCCTGATTCTGCCCTATCACCCAGCTCTTTTTTCCTCAGCTGTGCAGACTTGTGATGATGGACATGAAACTTTCATAATAATTTTCTCAAATTAAAGGTGGCTGGAATATTTAAGGACTATGATACATAGTACCTGAAAACAAAAAAGAAAAGAAAGGTCAGCACAAGAAAAACATTGCTCATGGTTCTAACAAGTACTATGTAGAATTCAGGTACTGCAAACTGAGTGAAAACTTGTCGTTGAACACTCTTCTTCTCCATCCTAATCTTGAAAATTTAAATTAAACTAGACACTCGATGTACACTGCTCCTCTTTCTAATAAATTAATCTTATCCTGATAGAGAAATTGTTTTTCAAGCCTAGATTCAAAACTTGTTTTCTCATTCAAATTCTGTAGAAATGGATAAAAAAAGGATTGCAGATGTACCAACATGGAAAATAGATACCATAAGAGGCAAGAGTTCATTTGGGGTGATTTTCCTGATTTTTATCTCATCCCAAGTTGATATAAATGATAAAATCCCACAGCAAGTAATATCTGTCCTTGAATTTTATCCGTTTCTTGTGATATGTTTAATAAAAACAAAAGCACCGCTGCTTATACAATTTGTGACTAAGGAAGCAGACAAGTAGAAATATCTCTCTTGCTAGCATAGCTGATAAACATTGACTCTTGACAGCAGCAATGATTTTACTTTTTCTGTAATATTTAGGTCTAAAATTAATCTCTAAATCAATTGCAATTCTGATGACTTTATGGGTATGCTTGTAGTTTTTAAGGCAGCATTATGGAAGTTGTATGCCACTCCCTTCTTCCAGTTTTGTAGTCCTGGAATTTCCTAGTAGTATTCCACACAAAGACTAGCCACTGATTTTATTTTCAAGATCCTCAAATTCAGGTAAGGATCTGGAAGATAATGACATTGAATTCTTCCCAGAGAGCTTAACCCTTTTAGTTCTGATAGACAACCTCCCCTCTCCCTGGAAACAGGCAATAGAGCACAAGCTGGCCTTCTATGGACTTTTTCCACTGTTTTTTTATTATCCCTAGGCTATGATCAAGCCAACAAAGTGGTTATCAATAGAATAAGAGATAGGGAGTTCCGGCTAGAACTTAATAGGATCTGTCTCCACAACAGAAATCAGATTAAACTGGGTGTGTGGGAACCATCAAGGTATCTGAAAGACCTGACTTTTCCTAAGAGTAGAATAGCATTTTTTAGAGCTAGATTTAATATCCTTTCCTCAGCAGGGCAGGTATGATAAAGCCTCAATTGTGTATCAGTGTGGGTGGGGGTGTAGTGAGGCTCAGAGCCATGTTCAACTCTTTATTGGAACATTGCATGCAGACCAAAGATGAAGACTAACGGCTGGTGCCTGCTTAAATCACCCACTAACTTCCCACTCTCACGACGGTGCCCAATCATTGCAGAGTGCCTGCTTGCATGGTGCATGTATTTGTCGTTCTGGATCGGGGTCACCTAACCAATAGGCACCTCTGGTTTTCCCACACCATCCACGTGGACACCACATCCCTTCCTCCAGGTGGACCAACCCAGAGACCCACTAGCAAACCCCAAAGTCCTGGTAGTGCCAGTTCGATCATGCTGCGATCACCTCGATTCGGCCGGAGGTTGTCAGCTGCATGATGCTGCCTCTTGCTGTGAAGCGCCTTCCGTGCAAGCTCCTGGGCCCAGTTGAGTCCCCAATGGTCCGAGTCACTTCCCCTCGGTCTCTGCCCATGCTTATTGAGCAGCTCCTGCTCGCTCCACGGGGGTTCATCCGGCGGGTCATCCTCCCACTCCACCTCTGAGCCTGCTTCACCGGAGTTGGACCCAGGCTCTGGGAATGTGGTGACTCTGCTGCCTGGTCCAGGTGGCCTCGTTTCTGCCAAGTCACCATGCAGACCTGCTCCTCACCAGTGCCGCCGCTGGTCGACATGGTGTCAGACCAGTCACCCATCCTCCAGCTACATCTGGTACATGACTGTCCATTGCACCTTCACAACAATCACGAAAACCCATAGCTTTCCATCACCATAGTTCCGGACCCAAACCCTGTCTTGGGCCCTGAACACTCTCATTGCCCTGTGCAGCAGTCTTACTGCTCCTGGGGCGTGGTCCGGGTGCAGCCTGACCAGTTTTGTAGTGAGTCTTTTGCCCCAATGCAGCTCGGTGGGGCTCTGCCCCATGGCTGCAAAGGGGGTCGTGCGCTGACACAGTAAAAAATCTGCTACTTTACGGTGCCAATCCCCCCGCCTCCAGTTTTTTAGTGCGTCTTTAGTTGTGCGCACCATGACCTCTGCTTGCCCGTTGGACGCTGTGTGGAACGGCATGGTTGTGATCTGACAGATGAGTTTCTCCTTCATGAAGTCCTGAAATTCTTTCCTGGTGAATTGCGGGCTGTTGTCCAACACAATCACATCCAGCAGGCCGTGTTAGGCGAAGATCGATCACAGCTCCTGAATCATCCTCACCACCGTCATGTTGGGAGCCAGCACTACTTTCAGCCACCTGGAGTAGCTGTCAACTGCAATAAAAAACAGCTGACCATGAAAGGGGCCTGCATAGTCCATGTGAATGCAGGACCACAGGACCTGCGCCTTGTCCCATGCTTGCAGTTCTTCCCAGGGTGGCTCTGGCCTGTGCACCTGGCACTTGCTGCAGTTGTGTTCTTGGGTCTCAATGTCCTTATTGAGTCCTGGCCACTAGACATTGCTCCTGGTGAGGGCCTTCAACCAGACGATGCCCAAGAATTCCATTGACTTGACTCCAATTTTCCATTTTTCCCTTTTTAATTTATGTCCTGCCTTCCGGAACCTTTGCAGTACAGCTCAGAGATGCTCCACTAGAATCCCCTCAGAGTCCCCTGCGATGGGCACATCATCGAAATATGGGCAGACTCCCAGAATGCCCTTGATCGTGAGTTTTGTTATTCCTTGGAATATGCCAGGAGCTATGCTGACCATGAATTGTAGTCGTTTGACCTTAAGGCCCCCTGGTGGGTCACTAGTGTCTGGACGTCTGCTGTCGCTGCATTGACTGGTAGTTGCTGGTATACCTGGACAAGATTCAACTTGGTAAAAGCTTTCCCCCCCCTTTAAGGAAGTGAGGATGTGACTCACCACCGGTACCGGGTATGCGTTCTGTCATAGTGCCTTATTGATAGTCCACTTGTAATCGGCACATATTCGTACTTCCCCATTTGTCTTGAGGAGGGTTTCCCACTCTCCGCTGTCTCACAGCTATAAGACTCCCTGCTACACGAGCTTGTCGAACTCTGTATCGCGCCTTTATTCTATTGGGCTGAATGGCTGAGTCTAATTAGAAGGCTATGGGATTCCTGTTATACTCCCCGAGGGTGTCACTGAAGATGTCTGTGATCTCTCTGCAGACTAGCAACAACCCGCTCATGGCCATGTGGTTGATTCCAGTTACTTGGATACCCAGGGCCTCAAACCAGTCCAGTCCGATAAGGCTGGCCTGATCCCCCTCTATGGTGACTGTTATTGGACCCTCAAAGTCCTTGTACTGCATGAGGATGGTTACTTCTCCACGTACCCGCACCCGGCAGTTTTGGAAGGCCCTCAGCACTAGGGACGAGGGCCGCAGCTTGACCTGTCTCCCCCCTGCCTTGCACACGTAGCTGAATGTGCACGCTGAGATTATGGACAGTGTGGACCCTGTGTCCAGTTCTGTTCAGCATAAAACTCCCTGCAATTTGACCCTCAGCCACAATTTTCCCCTTATTGGCTTGGGTGTTCCATCCCCATGCAATGAGCACTGGCAGACTCGGTATGTACCTGGGGCCCCCTTTTGTCTGCTCACCTCGACTGTGGGTGTGATTGTCCTTTTTCCTCAGCACACAGCAGTGATGTGTCCCCATTTGCCGCAGGCCCTGCAGTCATCATCGGCTGGGGCGGCAGCAGCACGATGAACGGTGACAGCCAGCAGTTCCTGAGCTGTTGGTTACATGACCTTCACAGCCCTTCCAGCTGCCTCGTGTGCTATGATCTCCTTCAGAGCATCCTTGAATGGGATGTTTCCCTTCGTAAAGATTTCTGTTGAATGTCCTGGTCTCGGAAGCCGCAGATAAGGCAATCACTTAGCTGCTCCTCTAGGTTCTGGTATTCATATGGTCGGACCGTGTGTCGCAATGCGACAACATTTTCAGCAGCCAACTCACCAGGTTGCTGATCTCTCTTCCCAAACACATGTCTCCATGCGATGATCAATAACATTGGTATGAAGTGTTCGTCTAGCCCATTTTTGAGATCAATGTACGACACTGTCGAGACTGGCCAGTGCAAATACGTTTTCCAGGATTTTGAAGATGGCCAGTCCACAGACGCACTGGAGAGTGGCCGCCTTCATACTCTCATCCCTGATTCAGTTGGCCCACATGTAACTCTTCAGATGGGCACTGTACGATCGCCGTACAGGCTGCATGACATCAAATTCCTCCATGCGGCCGACTCATGCCATGTTATGTTTGGGAGTCTCCAGTTCATTTGGTATTAGTGATCTTTTGATTCAACGAGTCTGATTTCCCCCAAATCTCATTCTCGCCACCACTGTTGTGTATTGCAGAGTGCCTGCTTGCACGGTAGACACATTGGTCGGTCCGGATCGGAACCGCTTCATCAATTTGCACCCCTGGTTTTCCCGTGCTGCCTGTGCGGACACCGCAGCAATAGCTGAGTGAATGTGTACATGTGGCAATGGGGAAGCTTAAAATATCTCACATGTCCTATTGCGTTGCAAGTTCTACAGGGACATCAGATCAACGTACATTCTTCCTCTATTAGAGAGATTTCTAGGGAGATCAGATAACTTCTGCATGAACCATCTTCTTCAGATTTCAAATCCAGCCACTACTTGTGCAGTAGCAAAATTTTGTGCTGCTGCAATGCTAGTATGTAAAAAAAACCACCTAAAAAAATTAAAGATCCTTATACATATTACTACTCTGCTTAGTTATTTTCCAATAATTTTTAGAGTGCATATTTATTTTAATGTTTGAATTTTGTGCTGGACCTTAATAAAAGTTATTGTTTGTTATTGTTGTTGTTGTTGCTGTTATTGTTTTCAAGATCAAAGGTTAATTGGTGCAGCCATTTATTTGGGTAATCCTAGAAATGGGTTTCAGAAGTTCATTTCTTAGATAGTGATGTCCAAGTGCCTGTGTCCTAAAATGTCTTTTTAAGAATACCTTCACTGGGAACAACTACATGAACAACCATTTTTCAGGATCTGTGTTGTCTCATTTCGGTGTGACTTATTGCACAATCAAGCAAGTAATACCAGTATAGGCTCAGGCTCAACCCTTCCAAAACCGAGTGGCTGCCGGCGTCCCAATATAGCCAGTTATTATCAACATTGGCTATCAGGGGCGATACATTAGCCCCGCGGAAAGGGCCCGCAACTTGAGTGTCCTCCTGGATGCACGACTGTCTTTAGAAGACCATATGACGGCCGTGGCCAGGGGGGCTTTTTATCAAGTTCGCTTGATTTGCCAGTTGCACCCCTTTCTCGATTGGGACTCCCTATGCACAGCCACTCATGCCCTGGTCACTTCTCGCCTGGATTATTGCAACGCACTCTACATGGGGGGCTCCCCTTGAACCATACGCGAAGACTGCAGATGGTCCAGAATGTGGCCACGTGAGGGATTATTGGGGCGGGTGGTCGTGCCCATGTGACCCCCTTCCTGCGCGAGCTGCACTGGCTGCCCGTGGTCTTTCGGGTGCACTTCAAGGTTTTGGTTACGACCTTTAAAGCGCTCCATGGCATGGGACCAGGATATCTGCAGGAACACCTACTACCAGCCAATATCTCCCACAGACCAGTATGCTCGCACAGAGAGGGCCTCATCAGGGTGCCATCAGCTAGACAATGCCAGCTGGTGACCCCCAGGGTGAGAGCCTTCTCTGTGGCAGTACCAGCCCTTTGGAACAAACTTCCCCCAGAAATATGGACCATTACTGATCTCCAAGCCTTCCGTCGAGCCTTAAAGGCGTTTTTATTCACCCAAGCCGGACTGTCCTGAACCCCTCTTTTATAGGGTAATTTAACTTTAAATTTTAATTGTAATTTTAAATTTTTATCCAGCCGATGTTTAATTCTTTTAAGGGTCTTTTAGTATTATATTAATATTTCTGTTTTATTTTGACTGTACACCGCCCTGAGTCCTTCGGGAGAAGGGCGGTATAAAAATTGGAAAAATAAAATAAAAATAAAATATTCCAATGCATGAATGCAGAATACTTTTCTTTCCTTTGATACCATTCTGTTTTATCGTGAGATAATTTCATACTTTATTCATCCTAATTGAGTGGTTGACCAAAGTGAATTGATTAACAGCCAATCTGTCTGTATGGATGTCTTATTATTTTTGTTATTGTTGGACCTTTTCTATTGATCAACAAAAGGCACTAGTGTCTAGAATTTTTTTTTTACTGTTTGCTTTATCGAAGTTTCAAGAAAAAATAAATCCAATGAATCCACAAAATTACAAAATAAACAAGTAATCCAAGGTAATCAAACAATAATATTAGTTCACAGTCATACTTAAGCTAACCCATGTTAACAATAACCCAATATGCTATATTTCTTGGGTATGAGGAAGGGGTGGACAGAAAATAGAATATCTACTGGTACTGTATATCTGATTGATTTGTAATTAATATTCAAGAGATTTTGACTCCCAGTACTTCAAACATTGCAGCTGAAACCACACATTTAAGAAGATATATTAGCCATAACTGAATTGCTAAATTCTCTTTCAGTAATTCTCATCATAAAATATGAGTATCAGTTTGTTGCCTTTTATCATATCTGTTTACACTGTAAGTGCCAGTTTGATAGCAATATTCTTGATTGGTATGCAAGTATATCTCTAATATTTAGAATTAGAGTTTCACATGCAACTTATTAAAGGAGAAGGGCATGCTTGGTTCTGCCTCTAAATCACTATTTTCTATCACGTTCCATTTTTTCAACCATTAACTTAAATTTTGCATTAAAATATTACCGATGTTTGTATACTCCTGAACCAAGGAATTGACTAGATAAATTAGTCACCCAAAAGGCAGAGTTTGAGTATTATAAATATATGTGTAATTATGAGCATAATAGGAAAAGGCTTTCTGACAAGTGAGTAACAGCAGGAGTCCCCAATCTGTGAACCGCAGCCTACAACCAGCCATGGCCTAGCGGCAACTGGGCCACATGGCTGATGGCCTGTCATGCACACACTAGTGTGTGCGCACATAGTCCAACTCCCTCGAGTGGTGGGCGGTGGCCATGGCTGCTCTCCCGAGAGCCTGGCAGTGACCGCAGCCTGCTGCCTCGAGCGGCACACACATGCAATTGACACACACAAACACATGCACACACACATCCTATTCCTCCCCTCCACATTGAGCCACCAATCCAAAAAGGTTGGGGGCCTCTGGGTTACAGAACCGCAGTCTGTTTTGTGATCCCTAACTTGCATATGTGGAATTATCACTGAATTTTTTCTTTTGCATAGGAAATCCTTCTGTAACGTCAGACATACGACTAGAGCGTTGTTTTTCGCAGCTTTCCACACCATTTCATTTCTGCTTTCCACGGATTTAATTCGATCCAATCTATACTTCCACTCTATTTTGAGATTAACCATGAAAACTCAGTGGGTTTGAAAACACTCATTGAATTTCAGAGCCTACCAGATAACATCGGTGAACTTGAAGCTTTACTTGTCATTCCTCTACTTTCTCAGGAGTGCTGATTTCAGCTGCTTCTTATTATGATGGAGAGCTTCCTCCTACCACTTCCTCAGTCAGGTTTATGGCATGGTTGCATGCTGGAAGACCAATGTATTGTCTTCCAACCCACTTGATTCAATTGTGCTGTTGTTTCAGCAGATTAAGAGATAGAGGATGGAAGATGGTGGAGAAAGGGATGGTTGAGGACTTGATTGACTGACAGGGATAAAAACCAAAGGTTTTCATTGGAAATCTTTCAAGTAACAAAAAATGTTAGTACTAAGAAAGGAAATTCAGAGGGGAATTCTTCTTTATCATGATAAACTAATGAAGGTAATTAATTTGTGCTGGATTTAAAACTGTAGAGAAAATAATATTCATGCAGATCGGGGTGGGGGGTGGGGAATAGGAATTACATAAAGTCAACAAATGAAAGAGGTGTCTAATTTTTAGAAACTATTTCAGACTGATGGGAAGATCCTACCAATCCTAGTCAGGAAAGTTAACAGCAAAAGAATATAAGATGTTAAGTCTGACCACTCTTGGAATGTCATGGATTACTAGTACCGCAAGAGATTCTGTTTTCTTTTATAAGAGTTCTTGGTATTTTAGCTACTTCTTCACACTCATCTGCTTAGATTTATTATATATGGGGCTAGGGAATCATGCTGAGCTCACCAGAAACCTACCAGACCAATGAAAGGAAGGGCTATGCTTCCCTGTACCCACAAATTCCTCAGTGTGGTTCGGTTTGCACAACAAGTTTAATTAGATCAGTTGCAAAACTAACATTTATAGAGTGTAATGGTGGTGGGAGTCCTCTCTTAGCTGCTGGTTAAATCCAGTGCATTTGGATTCACATGTAGCCCAAACTGAGAAAATTAGATAAATTAGATAACCAAATTAAGTACGTTGTGCAAAGATAGTCATTATATACATTCCTCCAAGACTGTTTTTCCATTTTCTCCAAGGCATCTGGAGATCTAGAAATAAATCCATTTGAGATGTGGAAGAAATATCAGCTAGAAAGATTAAATAGCTCCATACCCCACTCACCATTGTCCTCTGTAAGAGTGTCCCATGCAGACCATATTATTAAGCTAGCTAATATAGAGCGCAGATCTGCCTCTTGCCAAATATTAATTCAGCTCTTGTTGAGCCTTCTTGCAGATCAGCAATCTCTCCTTCCAAAGTAGTCTTTCTCAAGCTGCCTGTTGCTTTTATTTCAAAGCCCTAAACACTAAACAAAAATGGCTCAGGTTTATGGTACTTAAAGGAGTTGTTATGATTGGCACATAATCCTGCCAAAAAATGTGGGGATTCCTGAAGCCAACCAAGAAAGCAGAACAGTTGGCATTTGTTGGGAAAAATCAGGGAATAGGTAGCATGGTACTGTTACAAAATAATGCCATGGAAAGCAATTGGATTGTGTGCAAAGGAAGTAACTATTGGTTTTGTCACAAGCTACTACCAGAGGAAGCAAACAGGAGGGATAAAGAAAATTAGAAGAAGCAGGTTCTGTTCACTATCATGTTTTTCTCTTTCATGATCCCAAGAAAGAAACACGATTTTACAAACAAAGCACAACATGCTTTCATTAACATTTCCACTTATGCCCAAATCACTCTGGATTGTTTTCCTCTAGCCTGATTCCTTAAGTCCAATTTCTTCTCACTTCTTCTTATCTGAGTCTTTAAAATGTGCTGAATTCTTGATGAGATCATAGGAAACACCATAGGAAACACCGATATCTAAAGAAATTGGTCAAATCTTATCAAAATGCAGATCTAGGGAGAGGTTGTAGATTTTAGGAGCAGGAGGGAGGCACCGAGAGCAAAAGTACATAGTCATCTCTAGTATTATTATTATTTATTATTAAATGTGTATTTACATATTAAAGATGACAAAATATGATGAAACTATCATAGAGGTTTTCATAGTTCACATGAAAGACTGAGATATACTTGTCTATTGGATCTGCTGTTTCTACTTACTACTTGGTTAATATCATACCGCAGTATATTAATATATTACGGTAGTAATATATAGGTTCCAAACCTACATCTATGTTTCTTCTGCCAACACTGTTACAAGAGATCAATAATGTGAGTCACAAGGATAATGGAACAACCTAATCACAATGACAATGGAGAATAAACTTCTTCCAATGTGGTACATGCCATTATTTTTAGAGATGTTTGCTATATTTTATATTGGACAATTTCATTGATCTCTAGGCAATAAATAAAGAAACAGGGATAAATTAAAAAATGGAAATATCCAAAATTCCAGGTACATTGTCCATGACTTCAAAGTGGGCTGGCCTTCACAAAAAGAAATTGCAAGAACTGGTTTTGTCACAGAGTAAGTAAGCTAGTTCTGAGATTTTCAACCTTTTTCAAGCTGCAGACCCCAAAACATGTTATTGCTACATGGTGGACTCCATTCCCACAAATTCAACTAATTACTAATTGACAATTCATGTATATTACTTTTTTCAGTTTTTGTCTTGACATGTCTGTGGATCCACTGGCAACTTGCCATGAACCTCAAAGGGTCCACGGACCCCAGGTTGAAAACTTCTGAGCTAGTTCATATAAACTCTTAAACACCATTTCTTATAGACTAAAAATGATCAAAGTTTCCTATTACATTATAGGTTGATGTAATGGTGAAGAACTATGACAATGGTCATGGTTCCTTCTTAAGGTTTCATTTTCATTGGTCTGGGGGCACTTGGGTTCAAATTAAACTTACTCTCCTGCCACACTCATGGGACTGCAGAATCGGTTCTGCAGATACTCTGTTTATTATCAGCAACAAGCTCATATGTTGGCACCAAAGATTTTTTTAAAAGGGGTTTCTCTTTCATAAACTGAAAATCACTATTTGAGATCTTGTGTGAATTATTTATAATGTTCATATGGAAGAAACATTACTTCCTATTGCTGGAAGTGATTCTCTACAAGCCTAACTTAACAACTACATGATTTATTAGAGTAAAAGAGAAGAAAAAGCAATATATGCTTCATGGAGACAATCATAATAAATAAACCTGTTAGATTCGATCTTTCATTTCCTAAGTATTAAAGTTGTTATGATCATTAATATTATTATATTTTCTAATAGGAAACTCAGTTCATTGGCTTCACTAAAAATCTTTTATTTGAGTATAACATTCTAGATTTTCGAATGGGAAAGAAAAGATTAGTTACAGCATACTTTATACTTTACAATAATCTGAAATATTAGAAAACACTAGTGAGGACTATACTGATAGAGAGTGAGGGATAGTTAAACAAAACTGTTTTTTTGTATTTATACCCAAATCTTTACTGATTGGGCATCCATGTGAAAAATATACAATTTTCACTCACATTTCCATGTTTATAAAAAGATGCTATATGTTTCACAAAAGTAATGTTGAAAATTTGTTATGCAAGGCAAAAGAGATTTATTATAGATTTAACATTACCTTTAACTAACATTACCAGTATTCCATTTTATTTAATGTCATGTTACATATTCACTTATTTTCTCTTGAAACTATTTTTCTTCAATATTGTATTGCGCTTTAAAATTTTATTTTGGAAGGAAGAAAATACCGGGGAAATGTGACAAAGTAATCCAAGACTACGTTTTAATCAAAATAAGTTTCAGCTTGATGTATTTTATTTAGGCATTGCAATTAAATAGAAAAATATGAATCCAAATTTTCATATTTTAAGCAGGAGTAATGTCTGCCAACTCATTTTCTGAAAAGCAGTTAAAAGGCAATTCAAAATGTAAATAAAAATAATAATTCAAAGCCTAAAAAGCTTAACTGTGTAATGTTAATAAATTTACTTCTGGAAACTGAATGGCTTATATTGATAAGAATAGAAAAGTATCAATTTGGGATTGATTTGAAAATAATAGTTAAAAATCAGTTATTTCAGTTGCAAGCCACCTGATTTTGTTCTAACAAATAGCATATTCTAAAACTTCTACAGTACAAAAAATATTATTTATTCATGTATGTATGTATATATGCATGTATATGAATAAAGTGGTTGGATAGCATAGTAGTTAAAATGTCACCTTTGATGTGGAAAAGTGGGGTTCAAATCTCAACTGGTATTTATCTTGTCAGTGGGGATCCTTCAGAAAAGATCTCTTGATGTTTCACCTGCCTGTGTCAAATATGAGAGTGACACAAACTAGGAGTTTTATGCTAGCTCAGGCGTCACCCGGATTAACAAGGTCTAACATCTGATGTTGGGGAGCCAGAGTAATCTAACAGTAAGTGTGCTACTGGAACAGACCATGCATGGACAAGATGAGAAAGCTTGGAATTGATGGAATGCTACTACAACAGTAGACATGTTGAGAAGAATATATGAAACATATGAGCTAATTATGGATGGATATAAAACCTGCATGCACACTAACAGAGAATCACCAAGTTACTCAAAACTTCAACATAATGAAGAGGAAGCTGCTTTCACAACTTGAAACAGACCAACTACACATTGTGTCCTAGACTCAATAAGAAAAGGAAGAACAACTGGATGTGTAAATAAATAAATAAATAAATAAATAATTTTATTTATACCCCGCCCTTCTCCCGAAGGACTCAGGGCGGCTTACAGG
>JANHFO010010417.1:110025-130431 GCA_032468095.1 Pareas carinatus | reverse complement strand
CCCCAACCTGGGCGCGATCGGATTGGGAATGGCTTGCCCTCCAAATGCTCTCTAGACCTCTTCTCCGGCGTTTCATCACCCTCAGCTCCTCGGTGTACCAAGGAGCATGAGTGGCTCGACGCCGGACTAGAGGCCGCAAATATCTAAGCTGCAACATTGCTGCCACATTAGAGGGCACAGCAACTGATACCAGTCATAAGATAATGGATAAACTAGCTATAGTCAGCCCTCGAGACTAGTTACCAAGGCTCAATGGGGTATGCCAAAAGATAACAATAGTGATAACAATAGCACATACACTTATATATCGCTTCACAGTGCTTTACAGCCCTCTCTAAGCGGTTTACAGAGTCAGCATATTGCCCCTAACAATGAGGCTCCTTGTTTTACCAACTTTGGAAGGATGGAAGGCTGAGTCGACCTTGAGCTGGTGAGGATCGAACACCTGGCAGTCAGCAGAATTAGCCTGCAATACTGCATTCTAATCACTTCACCGCCGCAACTCCTTCAAATCCCTTTAGAGCCATTGCAACAATGTCTACTAACTGGTATATACTATAGCCAGTGTAATCCTGGAGATCCTTGACTACATAATTAAGAAAAATAGCAGTGTAGTAGACAAGAAGCAATCGTCCAAGGAATAAGAGCCTGCTGCCAGAAGACAGCTGATAATTGGTAGAAAATGGTTGCCTGAAATTGTCTTATTGGTCAGTGAAATGCATGGCATTAAATTCCTAATCCTTTCCCATATTTTGATAGAATTAACTTACATTAATTATATCAGTTAGGATTAACCCATTGATTATACTGTGTTAGTTATGGATTTATAATAACAATTAGCAATATAATTAATTATAATTACTATATTGTAATTTGTATGACAATCATTTGTGTTATCTCATTTAAGTGCAGCCCTGCAGTTGTGTCACTCTTAAATAATACAGGAAGAGAATATTTAGAATAGTACAAAAGATTTAGTGAGAAATGGCCCTAAGAGGCAGTCATATATATGTTCTGCTGAGATAACAAAATTATAGGCAAGTTTTAGCAATTATTTTGAGTAAACATGGATGCATATACACAATGGTGTTGATGGGGAAGAGAGGCAAATGACAAAAGCAGCATTACAATGTTGTAATTAAGCCCCACCCAGCCCCTACCTCCTTATACAAAGGAGCAAAGCATGCAGCACAATGGAGGTACGATGCTATTCTCATTTCTGCACACACCAAGGCATTCCATGACAGCAGGCTGTCCTAAATTAAATCTTTGAACTGACAGATATGAATATGAGAGCTGACGTAGGTATTGTGAAACGGTTCCTGGATGTGCTGATTTATGCATTTTAAGAATTGGTCTGAGTTCTTCCCTGCATGGAATAAAAATCGAAGGTAAAAAATGTAATTGCCCAAATCCTATTTCCACAGTTATTGAGTTCTTATTCTTGTCAATGTTTAAAGCAGTTCTTCCATCTGACTCCCACCAGATGATTGAGATTATATCTCGTAGAATTCCTTCAAAGGCTTTGTCGACTTGAAATGTGACATCAAAAACTGCTGGCTGGGGTTTCTGGGAGTTGTAGTCCCCCCTTAATTAGAGAAAGATTGGAGAAGATGACTTTAAAGATAGGACTGGAGATTTACAAAGTCACTAGTAAACTTTCAGTTGAACAAATCCAGATTAAATATTAAACGCATGCAAACATACAATGGTCACATTTTGTTGCTGCCTTGCTATTTCAAAAACATATAATAAAAAATAAACAAGAGAGAGAGAAACAGTTAAAACCATTCCTGTCCCACAATGTTTTCTGCTAACTTTCCTATAACTTCCCCAAAGAGTTCCCCTTGGGAGAGATGGGCTGCTGTAGAAATTTGATAAATAAATAAAAGCCTTGGGCACAACTTGCATCATTACTGCTTTCAGTTCAGCAAAAAAATGGCTCAGTCATTCATTCTTCTTGTCAAGATGCCAAGTGACAGTGAGACTTTTCCTTTTGCTGCATCACACCAATGCGGCTGTAAAAACTTCATATCAATACTTCCTCAGTCAAAGTCATGTTCAAGAATAATAAGGTCATTTCAGGCCACCCTAGATGGCACATTTTAAACTGGCTTATATGCCAATTATTATGTACACAAACCAGTCAGCAAAAAGTAAACAATTTGTGTGTGGGGGGGGGACAAAAAAATAGAAATGATCCATGCATGTGTCCTGAAAACTGAAGCTCTGTAAAGGGGACACAGACCATTCTACCTACATCTCCTTTTATTATCCTTGAACTACTTAAGCAATCTATGGTTTTAGCATGCAGATATTTCAAAAATCATCCTGGAAACCCCCATTGTGTTGCTCAGCCTAATGGTTTGCCCGTAACTGTACATACAGAAGCAAAAAGAAAAAGGAAACCAATTTGAGTAAGGATGATTGACACTGAAAAAAGCAGGAATGTTCAAGGAAGAATATTAACAATACACTGCAAAAAAACCTCTTGATTAAAAATCTAGATTTTAAAAAAGACTAGATTAACCCTAACTCTATCAGGCTTCATCAGAGAGGCAGTATTTGCAACCTCACAAGAATCATAACAGAAAAAGTTAAATCGCAATAGAATTACTGTACATGCTCTGTTGCAGCAATCATTCATCTGAGCTGAAAAGCAAATCTTGTATCATCACAACTCATGTGCTTTCTGCAAGCAATTGAACCAGAATCACCTATATATTACACAAAATGTCAGGCTCTCTTGGCAAGCTCCATTCTGTGACTGCCTGCAGCTGAAAGTGGAAGGGCATCAGTCTGCCTTCCCTTCCGGTGTCTCTTTCTATTCTTCTTACTACACTCAAGCTGTTTTATTAGGAATGAATTTCCATTTTGCCATCAACCTTTCAAGCTAGCCATTCCTCATCTGATGTTATTCAGATATGCCGAGGCTTCAATTGCCACCATGGTCAATTCTTGGAATTCGGGACTTGTAGTCCTGAGATATACAGAAGCCTCCCAACTGTGATGGGTGACCTTCAGGAACAATGAAGACAATTTATCCAGTCAAAGTTGAAACGTCTGGCTGGTATTCTAGTGTGTGCAGGAAGAAGTGTAGCGGCAGGACCACCCTGCAAGTTAAAAGAATAAAAGCAAGTCAGGTCAGCATCCTGAATTCCCTTTTGCCATGGGAATGAGAGCCGTTTTCTTACTGGGTCAAAGGAAAATGTGATCCCGTTTGACAAAGATTCTGTATCACATCATCTTAACCATTGTGAGAGGTAAATGAAAGGACATTTAGGTATTCCTTCACTATAAAGCTTTTCCCTCATCGTTATAAAAAAAAACATGGGTCTTGCTTGACCCAGCTATCGACCCATCGAGTTCAGCAATTGATGTCATGCAATGGTCAGCTAGATACATCTGGAAAGCTCTCACATCTGGAAGGAGAGTGATGGGTCTCTTCCACTGATTAACTAGTAACTAGTAAAGGCAGGTTGGCTGAGGAATTCTGGGAGTTCATACATCAAGTTACTGAGGTTGAGAAGCACTGAATTAGTCTATAAAATATGCTGCCTGTGGTTGAAGATTTAGCAAACTGCTATCAATGTTAGTTTTCACTGATAGCCTGATCTTCCACGAGCCTGTCCAGTTCCCTTTTAAAGCTATCCAAACTGGCTGCCATTTCCACAATTGTTGACAGTGATATACGATTGTGAACTAAATTATTGTCATCAGCAGAAAGATTAATCTTGTGGCTGGCTTGTGTTTGAAGATATTTTCCACTGATAAGAATTTACTACTATTTAGAATTTATAGAGTGCCTTGCAATCAAGTCTTTGTGGTGTCAGTACTGATTTTAATGGAGGTAAGTTGCAACTGAATATCCAAAGTACATTTGATGGCACAGATGCCATTACAATCAGACTGGGAGATCTGAAGACTTATCAAACAATTTGCAATCCTGTAAAATGTATCCCAGCTGCAATTTCTTTCATTGTCTGATCTATGTAATATTTTTGGCTTGCCCGTTTCCTTCAGAGAAGGTATTATGGCAAACTGGTGATTGGGGAAAGTTATAGATGTGTAGATTAAAGTCCTAATACAAATCCTGAAAAGATGCCTATATGCTAATTTAATATTGGCAAGCCTCAAATATCTGAAATTATTATGCTATCACTTCCCTTTTACCAATCTCAGAATGGTTTACAATTAGCAGCCAAAATACAAGATGCAAACAGTATATCAAAACATAGAGAAATGGCATACCCAGTTAAAATGTTAGATGGAAAGAGGAAAACAAAAATGAAACAATCCATTTAATACAGAAAAAACAGGATGAAGAGATTGCTTTTCAAAAAGCCCTAAAATAGTTAATTGCGGGCATCTCACACATTTAAGACTGAAGATCTAGACTAGAAAGTAATCACAAATAATGTTCTGTGGTTTGCAGCATATGCAGGAGGCTCTTCCCTAATGATTTTAGCAGTCATCTAAAGTCATAACCTCTAAGGCCATTAGGTGTCTTGATCCCAAGGTGATTAATGCCTGATTTATCAGAAGCAAAAATTGTGGCTGACTTGGTAGCAAAAGGGTAACCACTGAAACTGCATTAACAAAAGTTCAGCATGTGTACACAACAGAGTGTCCCGCTGGGCAGCTTGGCCACTGCCTTCTGCACCAGTAAAAGTTTCCCATACCAGTCATGTCTGACTCTAGGGGTGCTGCTTATCTCCAATTCATAGCTGAACAGCCAGTGGTGTCCAAAGATGCTTCTGTGGGTCATGTGGCTGTCATCACTATAGATTGAAATTGCACGGAACCTTCCCACCAAGGAGGTACCTATTTATCTACTTGCATTTGCAAGCTTTCAGAACTGCTAGGCTGGCAGGAGTAGGTGAAATTAACAGGACCTCACTCCATCATGTGGTACTTACTTCAAGAATAACCACAAAGGTAGCCAGACTGCGGCTATTATAGTAATCTAAATATTGGAGTACCATTACATGAATAGTTAGGCTGTTCCTCTTTAGGAAAGGATAGTATTGGTCTACCAATTAAAGCTGACAGTTGGACCATATGGACTAACAAAATCTATAAGTAGATTCCCCATAATAAGGGAACAAACAGTCCACATAAAATGAGTGTTTGTTCCCTTATTCTGCATTGATTAAACCACATGCTACATTTTAGACAGGATATTGACAAAACAGTGCCCTTGCACAAGAGAGCAACCAAAGGGGGGGAATAGAGAAAACAGTTGGAGGTATCAGATAGGTTTAGCCTGGAGAAGATGAATATGTGAGGAGAAATGATAATAATTTTCAAATATCTGAAGGGTTGCCATGTAAAAAATGAGAAAGATTTGTTCAGAATTGTTCCACAAGGCAAAACAAGAAACTGGGGGTAAATCTTGACTGGACATCAAGAATTATTTTCTCACGGCAAGAGTTAGTCCACAATGAATAACTGGCTGACTGAGGAATTCTGGAAGTTGAAGTCCACACATCTTCAGGGTGTCAAGGTTAAGAAACATTTGTTTAAACATTATTGTCTTCATCAGATTAAATCTCAGTTTAATACATGTCACCTGTATGAGTGAATATAAAGATAGTGGGGAGAGAAAGAGAGACAAGGAAGGCAAATGGGTGACAAGAGAAGTTATCTGTTCTAAGGGATTGTATGCTATGGGGGCAAAAATAGCATTTCTTGAATAGCTGCTAATTATAAGTGAGAATTCTGGAAATTGCTGATTACCCAGGCACTGTCCAAAACATTTTCCCTTTTGAATTTGGATTGAAGCACAACTCAAACAGGTAATGCTTCCGTCCTTAATTTTTTTTTTAAAAAAGTGATTTTAATAAAGGTCTGAAAAAGGGAGGCCAAATTGTATGGGAGTTCTTAGGAAATAAGGAAATATTGAAAGAACGGTTGGAAGCAATTTCAATGAAGGGGAAAAGGAGGGTAAGAAGGATTCAATATAGCTATCCTATTTCCCCAAAAATAAGACAGTGTCTTATATTAATTTTTGCTCCCAAAGATGCGCTAGGTCTTATTTTCAGGGGATGTCTTATTTTTCCATAAAGAAGAATACGGTACACACAATGTGCCCGACTCCTGCCCCGCGGGACTTACTATCTAATTGTGAGTCAGCCAGACTCCGTCAGAGCACAGCGAGCAGCAGGCGGCAGCTTGTCCTGGCAGTGGCGTGAGCTCTCTGATTAAAATAGACCTTGTATTTCCTGTCTGCTCCAGCTGTGCTGCGGCCAACAGTGAGCTGCGCGGTGGCGCCTGCCGCTACAGTCCAGAATCCAGAATTACGGTAGCTTCGGGGTGGGCTTATTATTGGGGAGGCCTTATTATCGGGGAAGTCTTATTTTGGGGGATCTTGTTTTGGGGAGGACCACTTATATTTCAGCGAGAGGCAAAACTGTAAGTAGGTCTTATTTTGGGGGGGATGTCTTACATTCGGGGAAACAGGGTACATCAAAATCTAAGTTTTAAAAAATTAAGGAATATGAAATGGGAATTGGGACAGGTAAGGAAGAGTACAGGTTGCTAGTCCAGAAATGTAGAGAGAAGTCAAAATTAGTTCTACAAAGGTCTTTGCCCATGGCTGGATTACATTGTACCTGACTTGCGACCTTTGCAACAAAAAAGATAGTAGCCCTTCAATTCTATATTAGTATCAATATTTTTATTCTATTTTAAAATTAGGGCTGAATTCCCCCTGCCCCAACTTAATAGATAATGCCACAGGACGTAATGGAACAGAAAGCAATAGTCTAAATACTACGGAGGTAGTGATGTTTTTTTATATATAAATGAGTTAAGCTATATTAAAAAAGAGGAATGGCAGCTAGAAGGAAGAGTTTCTAAAAGAAATTAAACACCGGGGAACTCTGTAAAGTAAGAGAGATTCCTAAAGTCAGTAAAATCTTGGATGAAAAAAAAGGAGCTAGAAAAAATAGAATTAAATTGTGTGTGTGTGTGTATGCGTGTAAAGATCTACAGCATGCAATTCAGAGATTTTATGAATATAACAAAAACTCCTGTAAATATTGGTTATTAGTACAAAATTGAAAATTAAAGGCAAATGAAGGAAAAATTTAACACAAAACACCAAAACCATGCACCAATTTGAGTCATTCTTCCAAGTGCGAAGGATCTTGACAGATTTGAGCACTGGGTCATATTCAACAAGAATCAGTTTGGTGATGAGAATAGTAAGATCCTGCAGTTAGGCAAGAGAAACCAAATACAAAGTTATAGAATAGAAATTTTCTGAAATTAATTACTTTCATTTTATATTAAATGCATCAGAAAAACATTGAAACTAAAAAGACATAAAACAAAAAAGAATAGACATTGATTTTTAAAAATATAGTTTGAGAATATACATTATACTTGAAAACTTCAAAATGGAGAATCAGTATCAGACTGCACACTGGGAGACTGGGAGTTCTAGGCCCACCATGGCTATGAAGTCATGTAGATGACCTTGTGGTGGTCACCTTGTGGTGGTCAGCCCAAGAAGAAGGCTGAGGCAACCATTTCTGGAAAAAAAACTTGCAAAGGAAACTGCATTGGTTAAAACAGACAGTTTCCAAGAATTAGACACAATTGAATGGAAGAAATCTCCAGAATATGAATTCAGAATATACATTTTAAAATATCCACATTCAGTATTGTTTTTCCAAAAGATATTTATATCAATGAACCATAAGTATAGTATAATATTGCTTAATAAAGAGATTTTTCACTTTTCTAGTAATTTCTCAGATAATCCTATTTCCCACATCTTTATATTGCATTACAAATCTACATAGAAGAGGGAAGAAATGTCTATTCCATTAGTAGGTCTCTAGTCACACATTAAAATATATGGTGTTTTTTTTCCTTTTTCAAAGAAACGCATTGATTCTTACACAAATCAGAGAAGATTTAAGCAGCTAGTTTAGTACAAATGGATGTGTATTTCTTCTTCTGTATTAGTAAGAGCAAGAAACAATTTGGTGCAGAAGTTAAAGCATCAGGAGACCATAAGTTCTAGTCCTGCCTTAGGCACAAAGGCAGATGGATGTTCTTGAGCCAATCATTTTCTCGTAGCCCTAGGAAACAGGCAATGGTAAGCCACTTCTGAAAAACCTTGCCAAGAAAGCTGCAGGGATTTGTTCAGGTAGTCTCTGTGAATCAGGCAGGATTGAATGGGGGGAAATGGCAACCTGAGAAGAGTTTGAGTTTGTGGAAACTGAGGAAATGGGCAAGGCTTTCTCAGCTGCTAGTTTGGCCACTTGTGTATGAGATCTATGCCATTCCTGGTTTATTAAAGCTGTGCACAAGGAGATGCAGGATTGTGTCTGGGCAGTTGTTAACTTGTCTTTGGGTAATGTACCAGTTGCGCCAATTCCTAGAGCAAGAGGGCCTGCTCATCAGCACCCCTGTTTCGATTACAGTAACATGGTCTACATGGGGCTGCCTTTGAAGTGCATTCAGAACCTTCAACAGGTGCAAAATGCAGCTGCATAAGTAATACTGTAAATAGTGCTGTAACATCACTACAGATTGTTGTCACTTTTAATGCCCTGCATGGCTTGAGACTGAGTTACCGGAGGGCCTCAATCCAATCCAATAGATTGGGCATGCTGCAGCCAAAGAGTGTCAACTAATGAAAACTAAGAAGTGGACTTTTTCCTGTAGCCCCTTCTTTGTGGAATATTCTCTCCTCAGCGATTAGAATAGTGCCAACCCTGCTAGCTTTTCACAACACTTTAAAAACTTGACTCTGTACTTGGGCCTAGGCCTCAAAATGTATTAAGGGCCATGTTATTTAGCTTTATTATTAGTTGCTTAATCATCATGGCTGCTCTTTATACTTATTTATTTTGTGGATTTTTTTGTTTTATAATGTTAGAATTGTAAGCCACCCATAGTCATCTGGTTGAGTTGGGCAGCTATTGTTGTTGTTCAGTCGATAAGTTGTGTCTGACTCTTTGCAACTCCGTGGACCCTAGTCTGCCAGGCCTTTCTGTCCCTCACAACCTTCCACAGCCTGCCCAACCATAGAAAATGAATGAATGAATGAACAAATCCCTAGTACAACATTAGTACTAGAACTCAGAACTGGTGTGGAGAGAATCCAAACCAATACAGTAGATGGAAGTATGCCTTTACAGTTATACACTGCACTTAATTTTAAGAAATGGAATTTTCTATGAGGGCTATCATTCTAATATTTTTTTAAGAGCTAGATTAAATTATTGGAGGGAGTTAAAAATGGCTATGGTTCATTGATTACTTTCTGTTGCTTCCAATCCAAAGCAGCATGTCTTAAATATCAGTTGCTGGACAGCAACACTTATCCATTAGTCTGACTTGTTATCTACTAAGGCATCATCATAGCTAGACTCCATAGCTTTGGATCTCATTCAGCAGGGACATTCTTCAGTCTTATCTTCTTGAATGTGTACCTTGCTAATGACAATCTGCAACGCTTGCACTTATTCAGTCAGAATCACCTCTATGAATTGGCAATAAAAAAAAACCTTGTCAACTCCTCCAATAGGTTTCTGTTCCAAGTCTGACTGGGTACTGCTGTTTATTACATCCCATATAAAACTTCTTAGCATAAACATTTTCTTCTTCAATAACCTTCACCTTGTCTTCTGTGTAGTATCATCAGCTTGTTTCCTTATCTTTTGTTGGAGAAAAGAGGCAGAGCTTTTTTTTAAAAAAAAATCAGGTTTGCTCATGTATTGCACTTTTTTAGAACTATTGATTTTCTACCTTATGTGACCTTTACAAATGCTGAGACTTCCTCTAAAAATTGGCACTGCCATCATTTTAGCAGGTTTTGTTTTTAAGATACCTATCACACTAATAAGGTATACAGGGTCTCAGGAAGAGAGTCTTGGCTGCAGTCTGAACAGATTACACTCTCTAATGGGAAATGCATTCAGTGTGAACCAATAGCAGAAATTCACAGGACATCTGAGATGCTTTGTCAAACTCTCACTTTTCTCAAGAGCCATGCCAGGCCAATTCACACATTGTGCAAAAGGAAGCCTGCCTTTTTAAACAAGTATATCTACTACACTAGCATACATTTCACTTTTGTGAATTTAGAAAATATACTTGTTTGCAAATACAGTTTAATTAATGTCAGTGTTTTAACATCCTTAAAGAAAGCTAGAACTGTGCCAATTTCATTCCCCCTCAAAACTCTGAGTTGAGATGCAAGATCATGAACAACTCATCAGGGTCATAGACTGAAACCCAGGCTTTCCTGCTTCAAGCACAGCACAGAACCCATTTGACTATGGTCACCCTATTAAATATCCATGATGGATGTAGTGTATTTCTTAGTGGCAGCGGTGGTTGTTAGGTTAGGCATTCTTGTGATCTGATATTATTGATGATTATCTTGACATGTCTGTATATGATCCAGTTCTTAATGACTCATTGAAGTTTAATGCTTCTGGAAATTTCAGTAAAGCAAGTACAGTGGTACCCTGGTACTCAACTGCTTTGAAACTCATTTAATTTGGCACTCAATGCATTTTGACATGAAGATTTGGCCCTGGTACTCATCATTTGTTTGATACTCAACACACAAGCTAAAACTTGTGGGTTTAGACTGCCTTGTGACTCACTATATTATTCCTTATGGGAAAAAGTTGTTTGGTGCTCATTGTTTTTGGTACTCATCGTGCCTCCCAGAACCAATTAACCATGAGTACCAAGGTACCACTGTAGCAGAAAAATGTCTTGATTGAAATATCTTTTCCTTAACAATAAAAAAATCAGCTCTGTCAGTGTATTTGAATATGTATTTTGAATATCTAATATATGAACCAGAAAGCATCCTGAAATCACATGCTCATCCCCAGGTTTCCCTATTTTTTGGCAGCATAGAAGCTTGTCTTATACTGCATCAGACCACTAGTTTGTCCTAATGCAAAGTTGCCTATAACATCTCTCTGAATCTCTCCTGGTGTTAAGAACTGGCTCTGTTCCCAGGCCTGGGATTAAAGTGGTGTAATTTACTGGTAGGGCCATTGTTTTCATCTGGGCTGCCTGTTTATGTGAGTTTTAATGTTTTCTGCAGATTTTGTAAGCTGCTGAGTCTTCTGGAGTGGACAGCCATATTAAATCAAAGTAGTTAATTAATCTCAAAGCTAGCATAACCACAAAAAACCAAGCACTGAATCTGGACTTTCTACGGCCTTTATTACTAAGTTATACCATCACTCAGTCTCCAAACATAGCATAAAATAATATTTAAAGGGTTTAAGGTTGGCAGCTAAGATACTACTGTACTTCTAATTCCTTTGGAATAACGATAGTGATACAATCATCCAAAGAAGCAAAGAAGGGGTTAATTTCTTCATAGAATTTTAAATATGTTACAGGAAAAGTCATCTAGGAGACATACCTAATTAAACTTTATATACATGCTGAGTAGCAACTGGGTAGAAAAAAGGAAATCTTTTTTATTGTTTTTTCTTTTACTGCATTTTTTTCCTGCTATATAAAGTGTGTTTCTTTTATTCTGCAACAAGACTACACACGGTGTCTTAACCTTTCCTGTTATATTATGAGAATTGTTTCAAAGCTATTTTTGCCTTGAATGAATTGTCTGTTCTGCTTCTTAAACTAAGTAGCAGTTACTTAGGCTGTTACTCATCAGCTTCTGTCTCTTTAATGAGACACTCTGCCAACAGGACTTTTCAAGCTATTGAATAGATAGTTCAAACATAAACACTTCAGAGCTAAGTTGCGGCATCTAAAACACAAGTTATTCATTATGGTCTTAATGTGCTATTGTTAAGTGAGAAATATCTCTCCCAATCTATGGAGCCATAAGCTAGAAAAAAAGGGACATCCATTCTATTATAAAAATGGTCAGAAATCAGATGTAGTATTGTATTGTATGTTTGGAAACTTTTAATGCAATCATAAGCAATAAGGCATTTACTCAATTGAGCCAAATGCATCTTATAGCATGTCACTTCCTTGATGGACAAGCTTTTAAATAGCTTTATACCATCTTCTTTCAATCTACATCTTTGTCATATTTTAAGAGCCTATGAAAGATACTGGAGAAAGAAAAATCTGAAGATTTGGGATACAAAAGAGAACAGAAGTAATTCCACAGCTTGTATTCTTCAAACAGTCACCTTCTCCGGCATATGACAAATTCATTTTGTAACTGCAGGGATTTTCAAAGCAGTTTATGATACAGCACATCCAAGGTTTACAGTTCAAAGGAAAAGAATGATTTGATGATTCATTCAGAAGCTCTTGAGCATGTCTAAAATTCTGAATTGGCTCCTGGTTCTTAAGAGTACATCCCACCTAGTGTTCACATTATTTACATTTGGGAAAGCGCTCTTTTACAAATCCCCAAATAGAAATCCAGTCTAACATTTCTGAATGCTAATAATTGAATGTCCAGCCCACCCACTCACTTTGACTCATATTTCTTAGTCATATTTATCATGACTAAGACTATGACTTGAATGGAAAAAAGATTTAAGATTTAATTCAATAGACCAGTAACAAAATATGGAAGAGAGGCTGATCTGAGTTCCGGCTAAAGCCAAAATCCAACAATTCAGGACCATCCTATCCCATATCTGAAATCACTGTACTGGATTACCACTGATGGTTTGTTATCCTTGGTTCTTAGATGTGTTGATGCCCACTAATTTATGTGGATTTTGGAAGGAAACCAGACAATACTATTGACCTATTACTCCAGATTCATAGGTGGCATCTCTAAAATGTTACTTTTTAAGAACAGTAGAAAAGGACTATCATCTTCCTGTCTGTGACTCTATGACTCCCATGCAGGAGAAGGAAATACCTTAGCAATACCTGGGATCAACTTCATTATCTCTGGAATTCTGAGGTCTATCAAAAAGATTATTGTAAAATAGTGGCTCAGAAAGGAAAGTATAAAAACAGTGAAGTGAATTCATTTTTGTAACAGAATTGAAGTTCTTTAGCCAATCCTTTCATACCCATATCAACTTATTTTTTCTCCAAGCTTTCTTGGTTTTGACAGTCTCAGTTAGGTTGAGAAAAGAATGGACTTGTTTGTTTGGTTGAGCATTGTTGCAAGTTGATATCTGGTTGATTTAAAGCAGAGATCTCCAACCTTGGTCCCTTTAAGGCTTGTGAACTTCAACTTCCAGAATTCTTGGAGTTGAAATCCACAAGTCTTAAAGGGAATAAAGATAGAGACCTCTGATTTAAAGCAAATCACTCCAATATGTAACAAAATTACTGGTGTTTCCTCTTCTGCTTTCACACAAGACTGATAGGTAAACAAGCAATATGCAGAGGAAATAAGATGCTTTGAAATATGTCTCAATATGATATACATTGATAATATTTCAGTCAATACTGGAGTGAGGGGAAGCTCATAAAAATCAGAGGGTGAAATCCAGCAGCTATCATGGTCTGTGGAGTGTTGAGAAATGGTAGGAAGGTGGCCCACCCATAGAGATTTGCACTTTCTTAGTTCCTGATCTCATTAACTCTGCTGAGCTTTATGCCATGCCAATTGACTACCACTTCCAGCCATGAGTGCTAAATTGATCTCAAAATGAAGACATTCCGGAGGAGAACTGATTCAAAGTGATAAATGAATGATAGTATAAAGTAAACCATTTTTTAAAAAAAATCAGTCAAAATTTGATGAAAAAATTGCTTTGAGACACAGATGGCCTTACTGTTAGCCAGAAGAAGACAGTTACTTCTGAAAAATATTGAAGGATAGTACTTTGTAATTTATTTAATTATTTTTTCCCATCAAGAAAGGAAGATTATGTTGAGGTTTTTTGCCTGAAGCACCAGATGTCCTAAGTGTTCTTATCTGGAAGGGAAATATCCTAACAGCAATCTTTAATTAATTAAAAGTGTTTGTTAACTTGCCCATTCAATTACTTTTCTCTTCTTTTCTTTGGCAATGCAATTATTGGTGATTGTCAGATTTGTCAGCATGTAACACAGCTGGTCCCTCAGATAGCACTTCAATAAGAAAGGAGCCTGCATGGGATATAATTCTCCATCATTTGCAGATGGTGTAGTTTGAATATTCAGCTGTATGAGCATAGGTTTTGGTCTCTCTCTCCCCAAAATATGATATTTGCAGCTGTGTCCCATCTTTAGTGGTCAATAAACTATTGTAAAAGACAGCAACAGTTGTTAGAAAGAACATATCAAGTGAAACAACCAAGTCACCTATTGTATTGCTATAGCACTTTTAATGTGACTTAAGGTATATTGCTATTTGTACAAATAAGTTGAAAATACATTGAACTAGGTTTAGTAGATTTGGGCTGCAGAAATCTGGATGATTGTTAGATGAAAACAAAGAGACAAAGAAAATTCTAACTCTTGCTACCATGTGGTAGTTGTCTTAATATTTCAATGCAGATTTGACAGCATGTGTATGCATGCTTGTTAATCTTTGATGTGTATAAAAAATAGAGATGGAATCAGAATATTTTTAAACAGAATAGACTTTCCAGCTTATGTAAGTTTATGTTCGAATAACAAATAAGGAAAGTTTGGACTCACTTCAAAAGCCATATATAGAAATGCTTTTGACTTGCTTGAGTTGACCATGATTTAATTTGAATCAGAGTTCAAAGTGAGCACAGTTCAAATAATATATTTTTGTTTCCAGTTTACAACTGAGGAACTGAGGCTAGGTTGAATTACTTTCCTGGAGCATTACTCCTCATTTAGTGACTATCTGCAGTTATGACAGTGATGAATAAGTAATTTTACAACTAATCCTTGCATTTACAATCTTTGCAGGTCTGTAAAGTCAAGGAAAGCTGAAGAAGCTTATAAGCACAGTCACGGTTTCAGTTCACAATTGCTTCACTTAACAACCACTTTGCCAGTCCCATTTGTGGTTGGTAAACAAGAACTACCTATTCATTAGTCAGTGAATGAACAAGGAATGGAAATCACATGATCTTCAACTGAAGTAGGAAAACTGTGGTTCTGTAGATGTAGTTTGGTTTTCTAAAGTACAATCTCGACCTCCTTCACCATTGGCCATGGCAGATGAAAGTTGTTATAACTTGAGAGTCACCCCCTTTCAGTTCTGAATAATCCTGTACTTTATTTTGCAATTGAGTTACCAATATAGGTGAAGCACGGTTCTTTAATACTTGCTGGCTGCAGCATAGATGTATGTTGCATCAATAGCATTTTCTAGAGCTGTCAAAAACACGGGGAGCTTCCTAAAGACAAACTTGTTTCTCTCCAAATACCACTGAATTTAAGTTACTGAATAAGAAAGGAAAATGCTTGACCTGCTCCTGGGTCTTAACAGCAGTTTGGTTTGCAGAAATCAGAACAAAGTTATCAATGCATGGGGGTATGAACCTATAATTTCTGTTTTTAAAGGCAGAATGGTACCCCTCTCGTCTGCTTAAAAATTGCCACTCTTAGTTGTTGGAATGTAGAAACAGTATTTAGATATGGATGGTAACTATATATAACAGAAATGTCAACTGATCTTACTCATATAGGTCAATTTATATTCACAGTATGAAGGCTCTACTATGAGAAGAGCATTTGGTGACGTGGTATCCCCCAGGCAAAAGAGGGTAGACTAAAGAACACATTAACTTTTGCTAGAAAAGCATGCCCTTCTCTACCACTCGAGTAAGAGATCCGGCTTATGCCTTCTTGAAGCCACATAGCACTTTCGTGTGGCAGAAGAGAAGACCTCTCCTTTAGCATCCCTTGCCCATCAAATCAAGAGAGAGGAGAAATGATCCTATTACTGCAAAGGAAGGTTCCATGGGGATTTATGAGACATACATTGTAAAGGTTCAATTTACAGTGTAGGCATTTATAATTAATTAGAATCTAGATCAATACTGCTGGGGAGGAATATGTGAAAAGGTGGCCTGAAGCCTACTCATTCCTTTTTTTATCCTCCTAGTAAGGACAAGTGCAGAATTGTTCATGCTACAGAGGAAACATACAAATTGGTCTCATTAACTTCACTACATGCCTGGTCAGAAACATCAAATTTGACTATGTCAAGAGTTGCAACTTTAGGGACTGGTGGGTACATTGAGAATGTTGTAAAAGTGGTAACACTGGCTTAGTCGTGCCGTGGAGGTTAGAATGTAGGATTACAGGCTAACTCTGCCAACTGCGAACAGTTCGATCCTAACCAACTCAAGCTTGACTCAGCCTTCCATTGTTCTGAGGTTGATAAAATGAGGTGCCAGATTGGTGGGGCAATATGGCAACACTGTAAACCACTTAGAGAGAACTGTAAAGCCCCATGAAGCAGTATATATATATATATATATACGTCTAAGTGCTATTGTTATTAGTCACAAAATGGCTGCCATGATGGATATGGCCAATCATAAAAGCAGACAGGCAAACTCGAGAAACTGTTAACCTTTTTCCCTCTTGACCATATTACTTTTTCCTTCTTTTCTGGTGGGTAGGCACCCTTCCAAATAAAACACTGGAGTGAAGCCACCATCATTTTCTAACAATGGGTATGGCTTTATGTAGGACTCCGAGATAAAATAAAGAAGGGACTAAATATTTTGTAGCATAACTTCTCATCATCAATTTTTCTTTAGAGGAAAATATTTTTTTAAAAAAAAACCTGAAGTTGGGAGATCCTAGTGATTGGAGATTGGCAGCTATGGTACACTGGTGTTCATAAAAATCATGTAAACTGGGCTTGGTAAAGAAGAATAAAACTTTTTTTTGGAGCAGTACACAAAAATCTTTGTTGTGCTCATCTGAACATTTACTGAAATATTTTCATTCTTCTTAATGCATCAATCTTCTCCTTCACCCTGGCACTCTGAACTTCTCCAACAGGCAGCAGAGTGCCAGAAAAGATGCTATTGCAATCAACAACAGAACAAGTTGATTCAGTTGCGCGGGCACAGTGGGGATTCATCCAAACATTCACACATGCCATCTGCTCTGGTGAGATACAAACTGTATCTATTCAACCCCTCCCAAGCACCTTCTGTCTGTTCTTTTTGCCTCTCCCAGCATGGCTATCTGAGCAATCCTTGGAGAAGAGTGAACAAGCTTGTCACATTAAAAACTTCATGCAAAACTAATTTGTCAGCTAAAAACAAGTGACAAAGTGTTGGTGCATTTTGGCCTCTTTGGTTCTTTTCACTAAAGGATTCTCCTTCCCTGGATCTGACTTGTTGGCATGGTAATCAGAGTGGAGGCTTACTAGATATAGAAGGGAGACCTCTCTAGGGAAAATCAGCAAGAAGAGACAGCTTTAAAGGCCTGATAAAGAAGCAGAAGAAGAAAGGAAACAGGCTCTGCCAAGGAACTATTATAGCTGTTTCAGAATCAAGTAAAAGGATTTAAAAGCAGAACCACAAACATTATGGAAAAAGCCCTACAAGTGAAATTTCCATTTGTATTGCTGCGAAGGAAACTGAGACACCCCTATCCCCCAGAGATTGCATACAATTTTCTCTTCATGGACACATTATGTATCTACTCTTCATTATGTTTAGCGAAACTACACAGCAGCTGTTCAGATTTTGTACAACAGGAGCATGTCAGGCTCACAAGAACCAAAAGGACACATAGAATTACTTCTGAGCAGTTTCTTTTATTGTCCCTCATCTATAGGCAGAAGGAAGTCTTGCCAAACAAAAGCAATTACTTTAGGGAGGAGCCAAATGAACTCTTTTTTCCCCAACCAAACTTTGCTGTCTCTTTGCCCTGTGGAATGCAGCCCCTCACTCCTGGGAATCCAGGCTACATTCCCCCACAGATATGGACAGGTGTGCGCCTATATGACAGGGAGCAAAAGAACTACTAAATAAAATCCACACCCATTAGTGAGATTGGCATAAGTTCCTAAACAATTATTTCTAGCATTTTCTAGGTCATTCAGCTATCTTTGTGGCAATAGGAAGTCAGTCTTTATTATAGTTATATCATCACGGTGATGGTTGGATGACACTAAGCATCTCTAGTGAAGGAGTGAGTCAAATGCACACAAAAGCCAAACAACTCCAAGAGCAGCTCAGATGGCCTTGACTGGATAATAATTTCTTACGTTGTATTACTTCAAGTGGGGAATGACTACTCTTACAATACATAAAGAGAGATGAAGAGGACTACTTCTCTCAGCGTTATTATAAATGCTGTTAAGATAAACCATGAGGTGTGACCATATCAGCTTCCCTTCAGATTTGTAGTGCTAGGTTCTTTATATTCAAGGGAATCAGAGAAAATGTGGCTGTCATTCTTATGTCTACTTTTTATGGTATGAATATAGAGGTGGAAAAACACTGAAGGACAACAGACTCTTACCTTTTTGCTTAGGTGCTGCCTGGCTCAATTATCAACTTGGCAGAGCAATAAGTTGTTATTTTAGCAGGAAAAAAGGGAGCTGTAAGCAAAACCTATATTGATTAGATGTGTTAGCTTACAACTAAGTGATAGCTTAGAAACTGAGTTCACAAATTTCCTTTCCACATTTATCTGATTCTGTGCTCATAGTAATATATTAGGAATATTGCTATTCAGGCAAATGTAAATATCTACTTTAAAGTAAGACTTGCATGGTGTAGATAACTATAAATTAGACTTCCCTAGTTGGCATGTTGGGACAAAACAGGCTAGCTTGGAATTTCAGGAGTTGCAGTCCCATGCTCTTTAGGGCATGAAAAGTGCTGAGAGTCAGGGAGCCCAGTGACAGTGACTGTAGCTCCTAACCCAATAATGTAGGAAGAAGGGAAAGGTGATAGGACATGTGCACCACTGATCTCACTCTCACGGGCAATACTATTAAAAAGTAATCCAAGACGATACAAACATGACTCTACATTGCTCAAATTGTTGAGTTCAACCCACTGGGTTGAACTAAATGCATGCAAATCTCTATTCCGTCTGCCCAAATGTAAAATTTGGAGCATGTAAGTCATATACATGCATGTTGTGCCCCATCCCCCAGCAACCAAGCTGATGGAGTCAGATGACGAGGGGCCTCCCTCCCTTGCTGAGCCAGGGCTGTCGGTTCCTTTCCTGGCAAGGCCAGGGCCTGATCAACCATCCTTCCCCACTTCCTCCTCAGCTGAGAAGAAGGGGCTTGGCCTGATGCCAGTTCAGCACTGGACCAGCAGGATGGGGGAATGGAACTTAGCATGGAGCCAGAGGCTTTCAGAAAAGAAATGGCGGAAATTCCTAATGAACCTGCTCATGACCAGCTGGAGCCTCTCGTAGAGTTTCTCGTAGATGCACGCACAAGGCGAAGGCTTAGGCGAGAGGCTCTGAGAGAGGCAGTTGATCATCTCATGGGGTGGTGCCAGGGGCCTGGCTGGCAACCCCACCCTCAGTAAAGGGATAAAGTTGAGACCTGAAAGAGTTGCCTTTAAAGCAGGCAACTATTTACTCCCATGAGGATTTCTTGTATTGTGAATCTTGGATCTCTTGAACTTTGAACTTCTTGCTTCTTGACCTCAAACTGTACCCTGGCTGTCCTGACACAACAATCCCGGACTGACCATGCTTTGGCTTCAATGATGCTCCTATCTGGTATCCTTCATGTGGGTGTGTGGACACCTGGCTGCTCTAATTATCTGCAGCTGAATGTTTGCCTGTTCTCTTTGGCTGGAAGCCAGCGGGACTTGCATACCGCTTTAAGCCAGGCCAAATACTCATGGCTGGAAGACAGCTTACCTCTGGCTATGGCTCCTGGAGCCCTGCTCCCACCCCCAGTGCCAAGCCAGGTCATAACAATGCAACAGAAAGTAGTAGTATTGACACCTAAAGATTCAGGATAATATGGTTGTCTTCCTATAGGAAGCTTATAGAATAGAATATCTGTAGTTCAATGTTGACCTATGGGTTGCTTGGTGCTCTCTGAGTTTGCTTGTTTTCATTATACGATTAGGTGACATCATCAGGGAGTGGAGTTACCATTACCCTAGTCAGGTAATGAAATATCTATAACTTCAAAACTGGGTTGTAAGTAGCTCAGGAGATGTTGTCATAATTTCAAATAGTCACTAACCTGTGATAAGTAAAAACTACCTGTAAATAAAGATAAATCTTCTATGTATGTCTGGAAAGTTTCTGTCCTTTTTTCCCACCCAACATGCTTACTAAATATGGACATCAAACGATTGTTTTGATCTGTAAATTAGCCATCAATTTTTGTCATCTGACAAAAAAATAACTTAAAACCATTCATTTAGTGACTGTTCAAGGTTCAAGGCTACAATAGCACTGATTTTGCATACTTACGACCATTGCAGCAACCCTATATGGTCACATGATCAAAATTGAGACACTTGGGAGAGATCACTTCCGGTCCTGGAAGCAACAGGACGTGAGAGAGCGAGCTCTGCCTCTCACGCCTGAAACCCGCTT
>JANHFO010010416.1:0-11613 GCA_032468095.1 Pareas carinatus | reverse complement strand
CCTTCCTTCCTGTTGCAGTGGTTAAAATGCAGTATTGCAGGCTAATTCTGCCTACCTCTAGCAGTTCAATTCTCACTGGCTTAAGGTTGACTCAGCCTTCCATCCTTCCTAGGTTGGTAAATTGTTGGGGGGCAACAGGCTGACTCTGTAAACCGCTTAGAGAAAGCTGTGAAGCACTGTGAAGCGGTATATAAGTCTACGTGCTATTGCTATCCCCTATGAGCATATGAGCGAAAAGCTTATGTCTGCACCCCATTGGATGGATAACGTATTGATTCAGCCATACAGTGCAGAAAAATGGGCCAACTCTTCCAAAGGAAATTAAATATGTGATGTCAGTATTGGCAAGAATTTTCACCTTTCAAATTAGGAAAACAAAAACATATCTTTAAATTCAGAAACAGAGGAGCAATTTTCCCTAAACATGCAAACACTGGCAATTTCATAGTTCATCCTTGATCGAGTAATTGCTTCAGAGGATATTAAATGACATTATTTGATTAGATGACCCCCCTCTCTCTCTCCTCACTGCAAGTTTGAACTAATCTCACAATGAATATGACAATTACAGGAGATGGGAAAGGAATTCAGCAGACAACGCTTGATTTTATTTAAAAGCAGAAAACGATATTCCTATTTAACTGGTGGCAGCTTATCTTAGTTAAAATTATCCCCTGTAAGGGACTCAAAATTAGACCAATAAATTTCATGCTGTTTGGGTAAATGACACCTGTCACCCCCTCAAAAAAACTGAGCATCGTAGGCGTTTCTGTTCAAGGTTTTTTTTTAATACTACAGTTGTGCATTTGCTTCCTCTGATTTTTCAGTAAACACTTTCAACCCATTAAACATTTCCACAAGCGTATTCAGTTGCTTACCTTGGAGCCTCGCTCATTAAAAATAATTTCAACATCTAAGATTTTACCAAATTGCTGCAAAGAAACAGAAAAGTCGCATGAGCATTGATGAAAAACAGATGCCATGAGTATCATTTAAATTCATATGGAAGGAACATTTCTTCATTTTAAGGGATGTTTACCAAGGGAACCTGACTGAATACTAAAAGACTCACATGTTTATACAAACCATTACAAGGGAGGCAGGATTGGTATCCATATTACCAATTAAGTCCCAGGTAAAATCTGTTTAAGCCATTTTTACAATTGGGATTGTTTTATTAAAGCATTTGGAGCTTTCTACATTACACAATTCATAATTTTTGTTGTTGAATTTTTAATTCCATCTTATTTAATTCCATCTTATTTTTCTTTACATTCCATAAACAGCTCTGTTATCATAAGATGAAGGGCTAAGGAACAATATTCTACTTAAGTTACATATTTTAAATTATTTACTTTATGCTCTCTTCCCAACAATTTCCCATGAAAACATTTTAACATCCATATTGAGCCCCAAAAAGCAGCGTAACATCCATATTTCTTATGTTCTTGGTAAAGATCAGTCTCTATTTATTTATTTTTTTAGATTTTGCCAAGAACAATATTTACTTCCCCGATACAGTCAAATATACATGTTTATATATTTTTCCATTCTTTGTGCTTTCCTCCATTTCTTCTCTTTAATTAAAAGCAAAATAAAATAATAAGTTAATCAAGACATTAAAATAATTAAAACAACACCTGGATGGCAGAGGTAAGATGAATTAATGAGCATCTTTGCCACATAAATAAAAAGCTGGCATCGTTTTCAGATTGCAAGCTGCATCTGGTTTAAAGAATGTCCTCTAGAAATTGAGTGAGCTCTAGGCAAAAGCTACATTTGGCTTGATTAAAATTTATTTTAAATGAAAATTAAATAGGACTCAATACACTAATAGAGCTATATTTCCCATCTGCCACATTAGGGATTGCATTTTCTCAAGCGACTGTAGAAGGGATCTGTGAGGTATATTTTCTCATAGGAAAACCTTCGTCCCTAAAGCTGCAAAATTGTAGATCCTTGTAAATGAAAACTATGTGGTGATATAGAGCAGGGGTCCCCAACCTTGGTCACTTTATGACTTGTGGACTTCAACTCCCAGAAATTCCTGTGCTGGCTGGGGAATTCTGGGAGTTGAAGTCCACAAGTTGTAAAATGGACATGGTTGGGGACCCCTGATATAGAGGTTAGGCAGATGTGTCTCTCACAAACTGGTAGATAGCAAAACCTGACTCGTGGCTGGTCCTTTGTGAGGTTTTTGCAGGAGATCAACGTTTTTTGACAGCTTCAAGATGTATGAACTTCATTTTCCAAAATTTCAAATTTCAGCTGAAGCCCACACATCTTAAACGTTGCTGAGGTTGGGGAACACTGCAACAGATGAATAATTTGTGATAGGGCTTTGGTGAAGATTTACAAATCCCACATCAAAAAGGCAATTTATTAATTTTGTGAATCAAATTGACTTCCCAGATTGGATTACTGATTTGAACTGTCAGATCAAATTGGCTGCTTTCAAGTACACCTGAGAATTTGGTGGCTTTTGTCAAACGGAACGAACGTGTATGAGTCAGATTGATTTGACAATCCAGACGGAAAATCTGAAGGGAGTCTATTCAAAGCTGATCAAGTCAAACAGACAATTTGCAGTAGATCTTACCGACACATTCCTTATTTACGACATCTGAAGCCACTGTGCTCTTCAGTCATTGCAATCAGGGTTTTCTCTGCTACCCAATGAATCTTTAGAGTATTTGATACTCTTTCAATAAAGGTACAATAATTTTGAGAAGCCATAGCAAGAGCTGGAGGGCCCAGTCTTAGCCAGAACATTTTAATTGTTATGGTTTGAATGAAATTGCTGGTGAAATCGCTCTCTAAATGTTTTCCAGGTATTTGTTCTTTAGTTTAGTCACTTTTATTTCTTTGATCTTGTCTCATGTTGTCTTCCTGGTCACAGACAATGTGTCCCATTCATTCATGCAGATCGCAAAATAGCAAAACAAAAAGGCAAAACTCAACTAGTATACTAAATCTAGGCAACAATTAGGACCATTCTGAAAGACAAGTGCCACCTAGTAAGTCATGTATCAGATCCTCCATTTCTGGCTTGGCATCTTGCTGGCATTGGGCCACTGAAGAGGAAGGGAAGGTGAGCAATTGAGCAATAAACACGTGTATGCCCCACCCCTCCCTGGCAAATAGAAATGGAAGCAGTGACAGACTTCATCTTCTTGGGCTCCAAAATTACTGCAGATGGTGACAGTAACCAGGAAATTAAAGGATGCTTACTCCTTGGGTGGAAAGCTATGCCAAACCTAGACAGCCTATCAAAAAGTAAAGACATCACTCTGTCAACAAAGATCCATGGTTTTCCCAGTTGCAATGTCTGGCTGTGAGAGTTGAGCTATAAGGAAGGCTGAACGTTGAAGAGTCGATGCCTTTGAACTGGGGTGCTGGAGAAGACTCTTGAGAGTTCCTTGGACTGCAAGGCGATCAAATCAGTCATTCCTGGATGAAATCTACCCTGACTATTCTTTAGAAGGACAAATGTTGAAGCTGAGACTCAGATATTTTGGCCACCTACTTTGAATGAGAAGAGAGAACTCCTTAGAAAAGCCTGTGAGGCTAAGAAAGATGGGAGGCCAAAGGAGAAGGGGATGGCAGAGAATCAGATGGCTGGATGGTATCACCAATGCCATAAGCATGAGTTTGGGCAGACTACGGGAGGCTGTGAAGGACAGAGAGGCCTGGCGGGCCATGGTCCATGGGACCGCGAAGAGCTGGACGTGACTTAGTGACTGAACAACAACATAGTTCTAAGATGGGAATTAGGGAGGGAGGAATGACAGGCAATGAAGAACAGAGCAGTTCGTGTTGGTTGCGCCATGCATCTTCAAGGCCCTTTGCCCTGAGTGTGAAATTCCAGCAACCCAAATATCTCAGCATTTCCCAGAATATCGCAGTGATGCTGAATTGGCTAACGGAGGACTAGATATGAGGGGGGGAGAGGGATGGGGAATGAAGAGTTTGGCTTTGCTGCTCTTCTCCGCACTCTTTTCAGAGTCTCGACATCTTTTTTTTTTTTGTTAATAACATGGTGACCAAAACTGGAGACAGTATTCCATGTGTGGTCTTACTAAGGTTTTATAAAGTGGTACTAACACTTTTGGAATGATTTTATTCCCTTTTGAATTTCTTCCCCAAGAATTATAATTCGACCAAAATGGAGAAATTAAAAATTCAACACTGCTTTCATTTATTAAATGGTGTGTGTGTGTGTGTGTGTGTGTGTTGGGGGTGTTGTGTAGGTGTATTCAGCCTGCCAGAGTGGAATGCAAGACTAGCTGTGTATGAATCAACAGAGCTGCTCTTTCACAGTGGCAAACATTGGGTGGATTCACTTATTTATGAAACCAAAAACTCTCCAAGGATTTCTCAAGGGCACAATTCTCTCTTCAGCTATAGAAGCACTGTTTACTATTACTGAAAAAACCTTCTACCCATAACAAGTAGATTGCAGAAAACAGCAGAAAGGACTTTAGAATGAAAAAAGGGACACCAGTAGAGAGAAGCTGGCCATTTTTTGAATGAATAAAAGCAGAAGTTCTACATTCAAACCAGGAGGACATTGTTGACCTTCTCTTGTCTTCTGAATGACTTTCTAAAGCAACATATTTGTCTTGCAACAAATTAAATGAACAGACCTGTGCAAAGATAAATGCTGAGGTGCAGGGGTTGGAGAATGAACTCAACTTTTAAGAAGAACAGTTCCCTTTCAATAAGCATTGTAACTGCTGCATACATCTCTGCCCCCAACTAATCGGGACGACACGTTCATCTCATGTCATAATTAAGTAATTTCATTGGCTCTGGATTAAGAAAAGGTTGAACTGCTAAAACTGGGTCATGTTGAATAGGAAGAAGTCAGTGACTGTGTGATTTATTTATTTTTAAGGAGGAAAAAAGGGGCATTTTCCAATATACATCATTCAAACTGTCATGGTTGGTTATTTCATTTGTCATTAAGATGACTTCACAAAGTGGCATATAGCATTGGCAAATCAATGTCAGGAGCAGAACCAATACACCAGACAAAGACAGCTATATGGTCAATAAAGATTTCATTTGCCCATCGTCAACCATAACAATAGCTCCAAAATCACAGTGACTGAACCAAAAGTCAATTCACTTCGTTTTATCTCAAGCCACAAGGTTAAGTCATCATGAGATTTTTTTCCCCCTTTGGTTTTATCATGCTGAATAAACATGCTTGCTAGAGTGGATAAAGATTCTCAGTCATCCAGGTAGAATTGTCTGTAATATGACTCATTGCACCTGGATTTCTTTTCTAGACAATTCTATCTGGATGCCTGAGAATCTTCCTTGACATATGGTGACACACTTTGGGGAAGGATCCTTGAGGTTGGTACAGGACTACTCCTAAGATTTTTAGAAGTTGGCACATCCCAGCAACTCTCTGCCTACTCATCTTCCCCTAACCAACTTGCTCAGACTGAAGAAGCTGCTTGATTGGGCAGTGAAATATCTCAAACCAACAAGAAAGTAAGTCCAGTTGACATGACTCAACTTCCAGACATTTACCACTATAGATTATTAAAAAAAGAAAGAGACAATGTTGTTAAGGAATAAAAAGGAGAAATTTAATAACTCTTCCAAGGATAGTAGGAAAAATGTGTTTTTTAATAATATGGGCCTTAGAGGTGGAAAATTGTCTTTTGCAGTGGAGAGGAAGGAGAGGAAGATCTGGAACAAAAAAAATGTGATTAAGCAGAAAAAAAGTGAGGAAAGAAGTTGGGAGATGAGAGAGTTTAAAAGGGAGAATCTGAGTTCAGAGATATTTACCAAAACAAAGGAAAACTGGTTTATAGAGGAGCTTGAGGAAGAAATATCTGTTAGGAGAAGTATAGCTTAATATTTAGTTGCAAGAGTGGTAAAGGTGAGTGGGGTGCAAATGAAAGGAATTAAATTAAAATTTTGTTTTAAGAGGTGCTAATTTAGAAACTATATATAAAAAGATATAAATATTTAATAAGCTGATTTATATATCTAAGATATTGATTATTAAATGGAATTATTATGGATTTTGAATTATGTATATAAAATCTACCACCCAAGTTAAATTAGAAATTAAATTAAGAAATGTCTAAAATAGTAACTGGGAAATTGAGAAGTTTTTCCAAGGTGGTAAAATGTAAAAGGTTTATTTGAAACTATAAAGTTAAAATGCTGATTAAAATATGGATTTATTTTGGATTTGAAATGTATATTAAGTAAAAAAAATGTAATACCCAAGTAAATTAGGAATTAAACTAAGAAATGTACAAAATAGTAACTGGGAAAATGAGAAGATTTATTAAGTGGCAAAATTGAAAAAGAGGAATTTGATAATAATCAATAATAATTATTGATAATTAATAATCAATAAAGGTTGTGAATAGGAAACAGGAAAAATGATTTACTTAGAATGATTAATTTTTTTAAGCTGAAAATGAGACTAGATGTAATTAAGATAAGAAGGAATAAAAGGGAGGAAACAGAAGAAGAGCAGGAGGCAGAAGAAAAAAAACAGTAAGAAGAGAAATTAGAAGAAGGAAAGCAAGAGGTGGGTATAATCTAGAAGAATAGATGGAATAGAGAAAACTACTCCATATATTGATATGTTTTTCTAACAAAATGATGGATCTGTCTTATACTTTCTTTGGCTTGTGCATGTGTGTTTGCTTTATATTAAAAATTAATAAAATATATATTTTTTTAAAAAGAAGATTTTGTGAAGGACTTAACTCAATTTTGCTGAACAAAAGAGACAGGCAGGTAGAACTGAGGACCAGATGGTCCTTTTGAAGCTCTCCTAGTAGCCCTACATCCTACTCAACTGCCTACTCAACTGCCGTATCCAAGTTGGGGGTCTACAGAAGAAATTTATTTAAAATTACCTTATATAATATACTGGAATGGAGGCAGTTGAATACTTTCAGGTATTGCTTACTTATTAATGTATTTTAATATTTTAGTAATTGATTTCTATCTAAAGGTTTGGGAGTTATTAAGTATATTAGAAACATGAATTAATACAATTATATATCATTAATATGGTGTATTTCCAGATTCCAAGCAATCTGCCTGTAAAAAATAAAATTACATTTTGCAATTTCAAAAATAAATAAATAAAGTAAGTCTTCCTAATTTCTCATGGTGTTTTTTTAAATTCCTCTTTCATTAGTGCAAATGAGGAAACTGTGCCTCAGAAACTTAATAAACAGGTAAGAAAAATCTCCTTATCCAATCTTTAGTTTGATTGTTCACTAAACCACATATGCCTGTACACTATTTTGAATTTCTTTGTTTACACATTGAGATTAGAATGTTGATTTTCACACCAGTGAAGTTATCATGTCTTAAAATATCATTCAGTCATCAGTCACCACCATACCAATGGTGGTAATAAACAGGCTTTATCTCATTAGTGTTGAAATGGCCAATAACTACATCCCAACCCTTATTTCTTACATTTCAATCCCACCCTTCCGTCAGCAGGCACTTGCACAAGGTTGTCCAAAACTCACAGCTATATGCTGAGATCACTATCCTTCTCACGTACACACATATTTTTTATAGATAGGTGGGCACAATCCCCACAATTAATCCCTGTTTATCATCCTACATTATTGCAACATCTTGCCTTAATTAGATAAACTACATTCTGTCTCCCTGCATAGACATAAGTTTGAGATTGCTAATCAGAACAAATTAATCTCATAAATGGAGATTGCAGGCATCATTCACATCACCAACCCCTTATTTGCAGACTCTGCACTAGCACTATTTTTCAAGCATCTATTTCTCAGCCACATGACCTGCATTTGATAGTCACAATTAATTATAGTTTATGACTAATGGGATTGCCTGTAAGGTAATCTTGATCCATCCGCTTCCTCTGTCAAGTCTTTCTGAATGACCTCAATCTCAGAGGAACTGTGTCATGGTGTTTGAGAGCATCTTGTATAGTCTCACAATCCCACTTAATGCATAATGGAACAATAACCCTGCAGTGACCCATCTAAAGGGCAACTCTTGAAAGCTTCACATCTCTTCAAAAGGTAAGATGTTACAAAAAGAAGACGGGGTGGGTGAGGTAGAGATTTTGACCTTGAAGTCATAAAGCTTTTGTCATCCAAGTCTGATGTTTCGCATAGATTCTAGATTTTGCTGTGATGCAAAGAAATAGCTATTCCCTATTTTTAAAATTATACAATCCACCAGCACCAAAACCTCTCTCCATCTTTCACTGAAACACAGATCTCCCATTCACATTTATCTGAACTCCTGCATAATCTCCAGGATAACAGTAAACATTCTTTTATACTCTCTGATAATGCAGCCAATGGTTCAGATTCTCTCTCTCTCTCTCTCCACGCACACATATTCATATCTGACCATACATATGCTGCAACCTTATGCCACTACCATTGTGTAATAAAGGAAGGTACATGGGTGGAAAGTGATGTCTTCTACCTCCACTCCTTATTATGTCATCTAATAGTGGGTGAGTGTGTTAATACTTTCTGTTTCCTTGTATTTGAAAAGAAGCTGTATGTTGGAGTTATATAGCTTAAGCCAGACAGAGGCGATTCACAATAGGTGAGCAATCTCCACATTCTTATCCAGGCCCATTTTTGGTTTCTTCATAAAACATACCAGTAACATTCAAAATTCAGCAGCAAACCAAGCTTTTCCTTCTTCCCTCTGTATAAAAATAAGCAGCCAGCAAGCTTCATAGCATGTTTTACCCGCAACCATCCCAACCTCCAAAAAAGTCAAATCCTCTATGAAGTCTGGTAGCAACTGCAGCAACCCATTCATTCAAATCCAGCCCAAAGTGTGCTTTCCCACCTTAATTTTAAAATTGCCCATCATGGCTTGGAAGACATACAAATTAGGTATGTAACTACATAACACAATGTTGCTTGCAGGCTTTCTTATTTATCAAGAACCTTGCAAACTTGTTCTTGTCTAAAAGCCTTGCTCTTCCATAGTTTGCAAATACTCACTCATTGATAAGCCCCATCATTTAAAGGCAAAAGTGATGTAAGGTGCTTTAACCTTGTCCCATGTAGAAATGTACACTCTCTTCCCACAACAGACCTAAGGAATGAGTTACTATACCTGGAGTACTTCAGTTGCCACTTTAAACAAGAAACAAGGCTTCTTCTTGCAGTATAACTTGCCCTTCATACAAACTCTGCAGTTATATTTAAAACATTCTGCTTCCTCATGTGAGTTCCTTTTTGAATACATGGGCATCACTATTTCATAAATAAATACATAGGAATCAATTACTTTCACTGCTTAAGACGTATGTCTAACAGTTCCAAGATTGTAGCTACAAAGCAACAAAAAACTGAGCAATATTCCCAAAATTGCACTGGCTTGCTGAAAAGGAGCTCACTGCAGTTTGAGAGAAATAACATCTGATTTTGGCATGACGTAATCAAATGAAGTCATAGTATTTTCTCTAGCAACTAGGCTGAATTGCAATGTTCTGCCTCCCTGCTGGTGATATCTTTACCTGACCAGTTTAATAAACAACTTCTTGTTTGTTTCTTTCTTTACTATCAATTGGAACTCTGACTGGTAAGTTGTTTTAAAGATCATTGCTATCTTATTCAAATATGCAAACTTCTTGGCATACTCACGAGGAAGAAATTTTGGTTATGGAATGGAATTGTCTAGGCTTTATTGCCTGCAATTGTTTTTTAAAGCAGTAACTCTAATAATGAGATTGTGTTGTTTAAACACGGCCAGTTAAAATCAAACAAGCTTGATGGTGTTGGAAATGATAGTAAGAAGTAAAGATTTCCTCCCATTTATCACATTAGCACTCTTCAGATATTAATGTCATTTGATTGACTCTGAATGATGAAGGAAACTCCAGATGTTTCTACACTGCTGCAGCTTCATCTCACATGCCTACCTGCTTTTAAAGTTAAATCAAATGTAGAACATCAGATATTGACTACAAATACAGGAATTGGATATACATCCTTAGAAACCATGGGGAACGGTTTTCAGTGCAATTCTAAACATATTTATACATTTATACATCACTGAAGATGCACAGAATTTGCCTAATGCAAAGTCAGACTTCTTGCAGTCATAATAAACATTGCCTAGAAAAATGTTACAAACCTTATTACTGTTTATCAAATGCTGAAATCCTTCGAGCAAAGGCTAACAATGGGATAAAAGGAATTATCCTACCTACATGTCCATCTCACTTCTCATTGGTGCTATGTATTTTACAGAGAATGTAAAGAACGATACATATTTATTAGTCTATGGCAAAATTCCAGCTGATACAATGAGACCAAATATAACCCATGTTATTTATTATGAAACTGAATATGTCAGTTTCTTCATAGTTTTCATTAGCCACTAAAGTAGGGATAATCATTGTGCAGCCCAAAATAATTGAAGGCTCATGCAAGACGGGCGGAGTTGACTCTGTCCTGTTCGTCACTGTTCATAACAGGGTGGCTTCACTAGGTGTATCTCTGCTACCAAAAATCTGGATGACCACTAGATGGCAGCAAAGGGATATCTATGGATTTAATGGCTTCAGAAAGTCACAGCCCTACTTTCACTATATTTTAACTGAAAATGAATGAAACCCAATACCATTTGGACTTATAACAGCTTATTAGATAATTTACATTTTAAAGACTTTAACTTGAGTTGAAAGCAATTATTATTATTATCATTGCTTTAAATATCTTTCTTCATATTTTTATTTACTTTTGCTTCCCATTCCCCTCTCATTCCTCTCCCCCCCCCTTTCACTCTCTAACCTTGATGGTTAGGAAGAAAACCATGATAATGTGCTTATGGCTTACTTCATATGTTTTGAAAAACCAGAAACTATATTTTAAAAAATCTTTTTCACCAACTCATAATTTTAGAGGCATCAATCCTGGACTTTTAGCATGTGGGATTGGCAATAGTAGATTGGTTTGTGTATTGGCTGTTTTCTTTATTTTATAATATGCCCGTGGCTGCAAACCTCTCTGAAATTACTCATTTACTTTTCCTCCTGATATTTTTCACTTGTAAGTAGGTTTGAGTTATGACATCTTTTCACACTGCGCAATCATAAGAGACAAGCTTGTTCTTAGATTTTGATTCAGAGCCATCTCTCACATCTCCTTCCTTTTTTCAGGCAACCAGGATGTTGCATTTGTGTGACCCAAATGGACACACATTAACAAATTCAGAAGCATCCACACATGTGCCACCGTAGATGTTCTCATAAGCATGGGTCAAAAATTACAGCTCAAATGGTGTAAAGCAACAATTTAAAAATTCTGTTCTCAGAATAAATTTTAACATTAATTTTGCCTTTTGTGACCAATATAAATATACTCAGGCATTTTTTTTTAACAGTAAGGACTAGATAAATATATTGAAGGCAGGAAAGTTGTGAACACACAGGTAACAAGAGGAAAACTGCCACTGCAGGGCAAGATTTACAGAATCTTTTCAGATTTGTAACTTCCGGTGGAAGGGAGGGAGGGAGCTGTTTTTGTGTATTCAAATGCAGAGGTCTCCAATCTTGGTCCCTTTAAAGCTTGTGGACTTCAACTCCTAGAATTT
>JANHFO010010411.1:8873-22554 GCA_032468095.1 Pareas carinatus | reverse complement strand
CCGCCGCCGCCGCCCGGGAAGAGCAGAACGCGCCGGAGCCCAAGCGCTGGGCCGCGCCGCCCTCGGAAGCCGCGAGCGCGCCGGGTGAGCCGACCCCGGGAGCCTCCCTGCGGAGCCGTGGCCGGAGGGCCGCGGGGTGGGGCGCCCCCCTCTTCCGCGCCGGGTTTGACAGCACGACGCTGGGCGCTGGGGGGGGGTCTTTCCGCGGCCGGCCCGCTGAACCGGCCCCGAGCCGCGCCGGCGGTCGGAGGAGCGGGCGGGACCCGGAGCTGGGCGAGCGGGGGGCGCCGGTGGAAAGAGCGGGCCAGGCCAGCCCCGAATCCCCCCGCCGCTCGCCTTGGGCGGAGGGTCCCGGCAGGCCCAGGGGCGGGGAGAGCAGCTGCCGGCAGCACCCCCGAGCCGCTTCTGGACGCGGGAGCCGCGGAGCGAACGACCCCCGTTTCTCCCGCGGGTCTCGGTAATGCCGGGAGCCTTTCCCGTCCGAAAGGGTTTCGCTGTCGGGTAAAGGCCCGGAGATGGAGCGCGACCGGCCAGACCGCGCTCCTGGGGCCGAGGGGGCTGTTTGGCCTCGAGGCAAGATCGGATTTCGCCTCTTGGATTCTGGTCCAACAGGCTCCTGCCTCGGGGTCAAAGGGAGTGGCAGGGAAATTGCACTTCCTGTGCTGAAAATATGCTCTGCACCCAAGGAAGGGAACCCTGCGAGGTCTACCCTTCACCTCCCAGCACCTTAAACTCTGCTCCGGTCAGTGGTCCAGGCTCTTTTTTCCAGAGAAAGGGCCCTTTTGTGGGAGAGAAATTTGGGGGGAGGGGATCAGAAATGTGCAGATTCTGGTAAAATCCAGGTTTTCTTTAAAGGACCGGAGGGAGGAGGAGGAGGCCCTGTTCCTTGGTTGGGAGGGTGATGACCTCTGGGTTGAGCAGCCAGGCCAACCCCTCTCTCGCGATCCCCGCAGGAATCCCCCGGGCCTTGAGCACGGGCTTCTGCCGACTTTGCCATGGGAAGTTCTCCTCGCGGAGCCTGCGAAACGCCTTCGGGAAGGTCCCCATGGCGAACGAGGACTCAGAGGCGCAGCGGTGCTTGGACCAGACCTTCTTCACTGACTTCCAGCGCCTGGTGGGAGTGACCGTCCAGCAAGATGCCTCTCTTCCCCCATTTGTTTGCAAGAAGTGCCACGCCCAGTTCTACAAGTGCCGCAGCATCCTGAAGGCTTTCATCCAGAGGGTGAATGTCTCACCCGCGGGACACCCTAAGCTGCGAGGAAAGTAGGTTGAGCACAGCTTTCCCGACTCCCGGCCTCTGTTGCCCGTATCTGCCCACTGCTTGAGGGGCAGGCACCTTCTCATCGGCCCTACTAATTTCCAAGCAAGCCAAAACAGGCCAACGCTTATTGGTGGCTTGTAAAAAAGCACATTTATTCAAGAGTTTCCTGCTCTGATCTGTCTGCCTTCTCTTCCCTGTGCAGGAACAATCTAGTGCAGCCTCCACCGCCTGCGGCTTCAGCTGGAGAAGAGGCACCTTGCCTGGGTAGGTGAGATGCTGGATTCCTGTCGATGAGCTTTATCTGCTGCTTCTGAGCTGAAGGGTGCTTCTCCTTGGCATGCCCTTGCGACTGGAGGCCTGCGGCACGACGGGCTGTGCTTCGGATGAACGTCAACAGTGAATCTGCCTGGCCATCCTTTCTCTAGCCAGGATGTCAACTTCTGATCTGAATAATTGAGGAGCAGAATGTATTTTCCCCATAATTTTAGCGTTAAGGCAGCTAATAATTGCCATAGGGATTTTACTCGGCATGCTGCCTTAAAGCACATGCGCTGACCTTTAGGATTTCCCAAACGGTGTCTTTTGGACTGACTTTCAAAGATGTATGTAGGAGGCAATATACTTTGAAGGGACTGATGAAGAAAGTTAGAAATTTGAATTCATTATAATAAATTCTTACCTGGGACACTTCACTTCAGAGGTGGCTAAATCTAGAAAACTCCCTTTCCTTTAAAAGAACAGAGAGGCACGAGGGGCATGAATGACAGTGCATGAGTTTCATTCCTGTCCGGGGAAAGCCCCCCCTCCAGCCCCCACCCATCCCAAGTTGGATTCTTGCAGGACTATAACCATCAGACGACAAACTTCCACCCCAGAGTCTGATGTAGTCTTGTGTCCGTTTTAAATTAAAGGTGGACCTTGCCCACCTGACTAATATGCAGGTGTGAAACAGACAATGCTCAGCAGGCTCATCCAGGAAGACTTTCAGTGGCCGTAGTCAGGGCAAGGAGAGATCTGTCTAAACACACAGGCTCCATTTTCAGTTTTATTTTTTGACTCGCCGTGTGGCTGAGAGTTCTGAAAGGGATCCAGGATCTTCCTAGCAGGGACTGCCCGCCCCTGGGGAGGAAGTCATTGGCCAGCTACAGCAGGCCCAGTCCAAGCATGGCAGTCTTAACGATAATGTTTAGATGGGAGGCTGGACCGCCCCGTGATTGGACGGGCTGGCCTTGACCGCAGGTCCTTTTTCTCCCTGTGACCTGCAGACCTGATCACCTCCAGCCCGCAGTGCCTTCACCAGCTGGTAAGATGGAGCCACGGCCACGCGGAGAACTGCCCGATGGCACCAAGCCTGCAGAGTGTCTTGTCGTCCAAGTACTGTGGGATCATCCGAGCCGTGTGGGGCTGTGAGGAGGGCCACAATTACACCATGAGCACTGACTCGGACTGTAGCGCCTTGCTGGTAGACAGCGCCCTGGCTGTCCAGTGGGAACTGAAGAAGGACGCACCTCAGCACGTGACGGGCAACGGGGTGGCATCTGGCAGCTCTGGGGCCGCCATTCCATCGCTGCAACCCCAGCACGGTGCTGCTCGAGCGGTGGCTGGCCAACAGCCTGCTGACAGTGGAGCTACTTTGCCGGCGTCGAGTGCAGAAAACCTGGTTCCCGAGAGCCGAGGTTTGCCTTCCTTGCAAGACCCTTTGCGGGAGGACCTGCTCCAAGCAACCTGTCCCCGGCCGGGTAGCCCAGGTAAGAGGGCAGCTTCTGGCAGCAGCGGAAGCCTCAAGCGAGAGTCTCCCTTCGGGGGTGCTGGTGCCGAGGAGCCTGCAGCTCCGACCTTGTGGAACGAACTCCCCCGGAGACACGCACCATCTCTGATCTCCGGGTCTTTCGGTGTGTCCTCAAGATTTATCTTTTTCTCCAGGCCGGGCTATCCTGATTCCCTATGTGTCCCCTCGGGGATTCTTCCCAGTCCTGTGGAGAGGAGTCGACAGCAGCTTAAACACTGGGAGATAAATGCTCCCGAGTCTGCTTCATAGAGCATTTCCCTTGCACGTTTTTGCTCTGTATTGTTTTTAGTTTCCGTCCTGTTAATTGGTTTTTCACTCCCCCTTTTAGTCCAGAGACCCCCCCCCTCCTCTTCAGAAGGAAGCAGGCTGTGGCCACAGACAACCCGGGCCTCTGCCTGGAAAGGTCGCTGCTCCGCAGGGATCTCTCCTCCACCCCTTGTAACCTGTGCCGTTTCTGTTTTCCTAGGACGGCCGAGTGAGAAGCTCGTTCTCTCCGCAGCATCGGACGAGCGGGTAAAGGACGCGTTCAGTGACCTTTCCGAGGGGTGAGAGAAGAGAGGGTCCGAAATGTCATCTTTGCGAGCATGAAAATGATGGTGTTGAGGGAGACATCTATCACACCACACTGAAAGGATTTGGTTGTTGGAGCGGTTTGCGGGGAGGGAAGGTAGTCATTGATGGTGGCCGAAGAACAGCCTTTATTATAAGCTGGCGATGCCTTCTTTGGATAATTTGACAACGGCATGCTTTGAGCAAGTTCCAGACTTGTTCGAAGTGAGAGAAGAACCACTTTCCTTTGTCGAATTTTTCAAGCCCAAATTGAAACTTTAAAAAACTATTTTGGGGTCAGAGCCCTCAACCAAGTCCCACACCTGGCCATGTTGGTTAGCTGCTGGAAGCTGTTGTATCTGGGGATCCTATAATATTTTTGGGCACTGCTGAGACCGGGATTCCGTAGGCTGCTCCTGAATCTTCCTTGGCTTAATGGGGATGAGCTTCCGCATTTTCCAAGGTCCTTCTCAGGAGAGCCGGCAGCCCCACTTGCCGTCAGAGTCATTCTTTGTTCAGCTGCCATCTTCTAGGCCGAGAGCACCGATGACCCCAGAGAAGTTAGGACAGCCCCGGGTGACCGATCACGAAGGGTGGGGGGGATCACTTGTGAATAATGCGCTCAAGCCATGGTGCTGCCATGGCCATAGAGTCGCCTTTCCTCAGAGAACGGCTGCTCCTTCTGTAGCTTACAGGAAAGCCTCACCCGCTGCAGACTTCTGGAGTGCAGGGCAGTGGCTGAAGGACTGGGCCGCAAGGCCTGGCTTGGTGTTCAGCTCTCACCTCTCCAGCTGGAAAGGATCGGCCAGATCAGAGATCACCAACCTGTGGGCCACGGCAAAATTTGAGTGGGCCACAGAAAAATCTGAAGATTTTCTTCCATTTTTTTATGTACCTGGCAGGTGGTCCGCGATGAGGTTCCTGCTCCTGGGGATGGCAGAGGCAGCGAGGCAGACGCCTAGGGTGAAGTCGGCTGGGCTGCGACCGTATCAGTGGCGCCAAAAGAGCACGGATTCTGGGCCCAGCCAGCTTTGCTCCAGGCGTGGGCCTCGCTGCCTGCAGCAAACTGAGTAAGAGAGAAAAGGGGGGAGGGTGGGGAGGATGACGTCACCTGGACGCCACTCTCCCACGGCCTGTAGGAAACAAAGTGTGCAGTGTGTAGCGGTGATGGAGAGGAGAGCGAGGGGAGAAGAAAAAGTGGCCACGGCTGCCTGAGCAACTTTCCTTGACATCATTGCCCAAATAAGGAGCTTTAAAATCTTTTTTGGGGGGGGGGAGAGGACGCCACTTGGCAAAGAGTCTTGCCCCCCACCCCCAATCTTGCGAGAGCTTCCGACTCTTTCTCTCTCTCTCTCATTTTCTTTCTTTCATTCTGTGTGTCTCTGTCTCATTCTCTTTCATTCTCTGTCTGCCTGTCTCTCGCTTTTTCATTCTCTCTGCATGTGCGTGTCTGTCTCTCTTAAACAGGAACAAATATCACTAAAATGTGAAATACTTAAAGAAGCTTCAATTATTTTGTAATAATTAAACTAATAATTTTGCTAGAATTAAACAACCTTTAAAGACTTTGTTGTGATTAAATAAGCATTTATGATTTTATGATAAATAAGCTTTTTAAATTTTGTTATATTAAATAGGTGCCTTTTACATTAATAAAATGGACATTCTCTAATCATTATTTTACAAATGTATCTTTTTAAAAAATTCATATTAGTGGTCTGCGGGATTAAAATTATGAATTTAGTGGTCCCTGGAGTCCAAAAGATTGGCGACCTCTGAGCTGGATAGTGATGTGAAAATAGAGCTGCTCGGCCCGAGATAAGTGGCCGGCCGGTTGTTATGTTGCAAGCTGAGAAGCCCCGATGTACAGTTTTAAAATTTTGCTAAGAATACATAGAGGGATCTGATTGATTATAGCTTGGAACAAAACTGAGTAACCATTACTTAATGCATCTAAACATTAAAGTGTTGTCTTGAGAGACAACTAATCAGAGTGACTGAGATCTAGAGGCCTATCTTCCGTGTCCCAGAATCCGTCCAAGAATTCTGTCTCAGGAACATCTACATTTTTTTAGCTTTTAGAAGGGATCCTGCAACTGACGAAACTTGAATCCTGATTTTCATAAAAGCCCTGAATGGCAACATCTAATTATTTGAGAGGCCAAGTTCTCATAGCCTTTTTCAGACAGCACCTTGTGGCTTTTCCGTGGCCCTTCATCAACCTGCTCTAAGCCACTTTCTTTCAGAGAAACGAGATTCACCGATTCCTGTACTCAGAGCTGCTGGTCAAGGAAAAGTAACTTGGCTACCAAATTGTATTTTTATTTTATGTAAATTTTTGCTTTGCCCGTTCACTAAAAGCAGCTGACTGAAGTACGTTGTATTAACCAGTGCGCCATTCTGTTTTAACCAGTGAAACGGTTTCTCAGAGAGTCTTCAAATGTGGATGAAAGCCACAAGAGAGCAGGCTCTCCACGTGGCTCTTTTGAGCCTTATCCAGAGAAAAGAAAGCTGCCTGCTCCAGACTGCTGCAGCACCTCCTGTGGGTGGAGATGCCATGAACGTCTCCCTTCTCACCACTTGCAAATCCAGAAGGACAGCAGGTGGTGGGAACCTCCCTGGAGAGATGTCACCCGTCACTTTTCTTGCTTCGTCCCTTTCAGTGCGCCCAACGACAGAAAAGCGGAAAGCAAAGAAGCAAACTTGGAGGAGCCGAAAACGAGGAAGAAGCCGGGATCCAAACCTGGTTGGAAGAAGAAGATCAAGTGTGAAAGGTATGGGAGGCTGCCCTGGCGAAGGACCTCGAGGGGAGCCGGCCCCGAGTTCTGACCCAGCCGCCTTTTGTCTTCCTCAGGGAGGAGCTGCCAAACATTTACAAGTGCCCTTATCAGGGCTGCACAGCTGTGTACAGAGGGGCAGATGGGATGAAGGTAGGCCACGCCGCCCTGCAAATGAAGTCAGCCACGGCCATCCCGGGAGGGGACACGTTTTAAAGCAGAGGTCTCCAACTTTGGTCCCTTTAAGGCTGGTGGACTTCAACTCCCAGAATTCCTCAGCCGGCCTCTGGGAGTTGAAGTCCACCAGCATTAAAGGGACCAATGTTGGAGACCTCTGCTTTAAAGTGTGGGGGGGATTCCTTTCAGTAACGTTCAGTGGCCTTAGTCAGGGCAAGGAAAGATCTGTCTAAAACAAAACACCCAGACAGTGGCGGTTGGAAGTCTTGAAGTTAGCAGGAGTGGGGGAGGGGGGACCCTTTGTAGACCCTCAAGAGAAAAACAACCGGGCTATCATTGAAGCCGTGCATCCGGCAAAGCTCAGGTTTCCCTGCCCATTTGATTGAGAGCACGGAGCTCATGGGTGAAAGGCACGATGGCTCCTGCCAAGGCAAATGCGTGGAGAGGAGCCAGCGGCTCTTTGGGCTGGACCCGGCAGTGAAGTAGGACGGAGGGTAGCCCCCCCACGTAAAGCCCCCCCCCTCTCTCCTTGGGTCTAGAAGCACATCAAAGAACATCACAAAGAGGTCCGGGAGAGGCCCTGCCCTCACCCAGGATGCAACAAAGTCTTCATGATTGACCGCTACCTTCAGCGCCATGTGAAGCTCATTCATACCGGTAGGTTCTTTGACATCGTCCATCTGCCCCACCTGCTCGGCGACCACCCTCGATGGGGCTCACAGTTGGGACTTGGTCTGGCAGAGTTCAGGAAGGCGGTTTGATGCCCCCTCCCCACGCAGGGCCAAAGACTATTCTTTCCCTGCAAAGAGGAGCAGAGAAGGGACCACCACGAGAGGGGCAACTCCTAAGAAGAAACAGCCCCCCCCCTTTTCTCTGGCTCCTCGTCCCACAAGATTCTCTCTCAATAGATCGGGGCCTTTTGTGTTCCTTCCCTAACCAAGTTATTAAAAGATCTGCAACTAATCCACTGCCAGTCAAAGGTGGATCCTAGAAATGGCATCTCGGGGAAGAGATGGGGGATGTTCCTCCGCTCCCACCCACCCCAGTCCGGTGTTTTCCTAGTCTCACAGGGAAGCCCTCCGTCAAGCCTGCTTGCAACTAATTCTAAATACAATCTAGAAAATAGAGAATATAGAATTCACAATCTAAAAAAGCTTGTACAAAACTCAGACAAGGAATCGTGTTTTTTTCCCCTCCATCCAGAAGTACGCAACTATATCTGTGATGAATGCGGTCAGACATTCAAGCAGCGCAAACATCTGTCTGTCCACCAGATGCGCCACTCAGGAGCAAAGCCACTTCAGTAAGTGCTGGCGCCAATCCAGGAGTCTGCTTAGAACTGCATTTGGGAACCTTTAGACACAGGGTGGCCTCTGCCTGCACATGCCCCACCAGGTGAAACCTCTCCCTCTCTCAGCCCTGAGATGGTTACTTTCATGCTCCACGTTTCCTCCAGTAAGAATGCTGCTTCTAGGAACAAGGTTTCTCAATAGCTCAACCGGAAGAGCTTCCTTTCTGTAAAAGACAGGCAGCTGCCAGGTTTCCCTCAGTGCAAGTTGTGGCTGTCCTGCAAATGCTCTTTTTTCAGAAAAGGAGCTTTTTGAACGTTTGGTCCTGAATCTGGACTCTTTTTCAGATATGGTTCAAAGACCAGCTAGAATGTAATGACCTGGGAACATTTTTACCCACCTCTGCAAAGCTGCATAGAAGCGGGTTCGCCCAGTCCTGTGTGCTCTGCTTTCCTTTCCCAGGTGTGAAATCTGTGGCTTCCAGTGCAGACAGCGAGCCTCCCTCAAATACCACATGACCAAACACAAAGCAGAGACGGAGCTGGAGTTCGCCTGTGACCAGTGCGGGAAGCGCTTCGAGAAGGCCCACAACCTCAATGTTCACATGTCCATGGTGCACCCCCTGACCCAGACACAGGAGAAAGCCAAGGAGGGGGAGCCGGAGCCCAGGGCGCTGGTGGACACTGTGGAAGGCCAGCCTATCAAAGTTGAACTCAGTCCACAGCAGGAACCCACCTGAAAGCGGCAATACGGCTTTGCATCAATCACGCAGGAGGGGAGATTGTGTATGCTTTAACGGGAAGAGCCCCCGGGAAACAACTTCTGCTTGCTTGCGGAGAGCTTTCCCTTGCAGTGAACACTCTCTCTCTTTGTGCTTGCATCCACTGTGGCTGTGACCTCCTATGGAGAAGTCCCCCCTTTGCCAAAAGGTTGGGTCCATTCTGCCCTTCCCACTGGCGTGATGATCGGAAGGCATCCTGCCTGTTTTAAAGGTTGCATAGCTCACAGACACCCATAAATTCCCTCTGATGGATCTCAAGAATGATGGAGACTTGAATCCAGATGTTTTGCAGTAAATTCCAAAGCCAAGCTCAAAATGAAGAACAGGACATTTGTAACCTGATTTTTATTGTTCAAAGTCATAATTATGCTTGTAATAAATTATTTACACAGTACACTGGGCAGATCTGGCTCCAAGGCACGATTTGTCCATCTTCGGCTAGAGTGGGGAGCGGGGGGGGGTTGCAACAACTCAGCTAAGGCCTGACTGAGGGGCTTCAGTCTTCAGAAAAGGAGTCCTTCCTCTAGCAAATCCGCGCCTGTGCTGATGAGGGCTGCCTTGAGCTCTGCGTCCAGAATCCCACAGAGGTCCAACACCTGGGAAGGGAAAGAGGCGATGTGGCTCTGGCCTTAAAGCAAAACCTTTAGCAGAACGGAGGGGGTACTGCTCGTTCTCCTTTGGGAGGAAAGGAGGCGACCAAGCGGCGTTGCTTCCCAAAGTCCCTCAGTTTCCAATCACTAGAGACGAGAGCAGTCGGGGTGTGCCAGAGCGGCAAAACAGACAATCCTTCCTTAATGGGAAGGAGGGAAAATCTGGGGGAAAAGCTGTACAGCTAGCTAGTCCTCAGAGCTTAGGGGTTCTGACTGACAGCTGCTTTGCAACTGGATTCCTTTTAACTGGAGACTAAAGGAGACCACCTACACGTAGAGTGGAAGCTCCGCCCTTGACCTATGCCTCTCACCCCCCAAACGGCATCTGCAGACAGCCGGTCTGCCTTTCTGTCACAGGAAGAGAGGGAGGAAGAGGCGAGAGAGGTCAGCTGAAGGCAACAGGATATGTAAAGGAGGGAGATTCAGGTAGGGCTCCTGGCTCCTGGGCTGGAAAGAGCTGAGAGGAAGGACTGGAAAGCTCCTGCAGGAGACATCCCGGGTCCACCATTTCTGTCCTGCTTTGCTAGAGGTCATCGATGCCTGTTGTCTATGTCTTCCTTGCGGGGCTGCAAAGTTTCAATAAAGGCTGAATCTGAAATCCGTTCAGCCCCTGCCAAATGTATAGGGAGAATTTTGTAAAGCACGCGTGATCAAGAGTAGGAAGTGCTGCGCTGTACCCTCAGATTGGCTCACCAGCTTCCAGGCCACTGTATATTTCAGATGTTCAGAGCAGGCACTCACCTCTTGGAAGTTGGAGAAGCTCCCTGGAGAACACCAGGGGGCTGCCTGGAGTAGGAGTTGCCGCGCTTGCTTGATCAGCATTAATGAATCTCCCTAGAGAAGACAAACCCAATTCAAGCCAGCTTTGTAGGAAATTCAGAGTAAGAATCGGAGGGACTGCAGCTGGGAAATGGACTATCTTCTCCAGCCAACCTATGAGTCCGACCTTGTTTAAGTCCTTCTGATTGTGAGCAATTGTATTACACGCTTAAATGGACTGAATGTATTATTCTTGTTCAGACATCACTTTGGATAGCCTTCTGTGGCCTCTGCGTTTGGGTTGCCCTCCCTAGAATTCTCAGCCTTTGGCCATGCTGGAATTCCAGCACATCCTTTCTGGGAGGGAAGGTTGCTCTCTATATTTTAGTGCCAGTCAACACAGAAGTGCAAAATTATTTTCAGCAGTTAGATTCCCTTGGGATGCAGGAGCACACTCTCGTGATATGCGTGCAAATGTGCAGCAGCCCTACTCAGCCCAGTTTAGGGTGCTGACCAGGTGAGCTGGGTGCTTCCCAGTTACTGGATTGTGGCAATTCCCCCGTCAGATAGATCGGCTGTGGATGCCAAGAAAACAGAAGGACGCTGGGAGGGAACGCTGGGGGGCAAACCCAGCCATTCAAGGAACCTGTGTGCTCACGAGGTTGCAGGCGTGCAGACTTTTCTCCCTCTGGCTTGGCCCAGCCACCGTGGCCCCTTCTGTAAAGAGCTGGAGCAGCCGGGTGTACATGTCAACAGCTACCAACAGGATTGTTTGCTCTCTGATAAGCTCTTCCACATCGAAGGTGAAGAGGAGGCTGGGGAAAAGTGGCAGATGTTACGCAGACAGTAAAGCCATTCAGGGCATCTCTGTATTACTCGGAAGAGGGAAAAGCTGCAGGGAGGGGATCCGGCTGGCCTCCGACTGCCAGGGTGGGGACAATAGAACCCTTGGAAGAAAAAGAAAAGAGCCCTCTGCATGCTGCCTAGGACAATCTTTGGCCCAGAATCTTGTGAAAACATTTGAGCAACTGTCATAGCGCATCAACAAAGAGAAGCTGGCTAGTACCAAAGGTCACGTTACTGTCAGAGGAAAAGTGAGCAAGGCAAAGGCTTCAATCGCGCCCCAGAAAGCCCTTCTCTGCCAGCCTCGGCAAGGCAACACCCCACCCCCAGTCAGAGTAAGGCAGGGGGCGCTCTTGGGATTAAGAGCAAGGAAAGTCTTTTTCTTCCTTCTGCGAGCAATGCCAACGGTTTTGAAGCAGATTGCCTTAACAGGTTCCTTCTGCCATTCTCCCACTACTCTCCTGTTCCCTGAAGTTCACCTTCTTAGATGCAAACAGCACTTCTGAGATTTACCTGTAGAAGGCAACCGGCAGCATCCTCAAGTGCTGATCTGGCACAGCATCACGCAAGATCTCATAAAGCTCACAGCCTGCAAATCAAAAGGGACAGGAATGCCAGGGCTAGTTTTTCAGAGCACTGCCACCAGTCCTGCCCTGGAGTTGCAGCAGAGGAGAGTTTCTGCACCTTTTCCTGCTGGACAGAAGACAGCCAGCCAGCCCGTCCCTTCTTTCACCAAGCGCTGAAGCACTCTGGAACTCCACTCCAGAACCTTGTGAACATCCCTTCCTTCCTGAAAATAACAGATAAGATAAAGTACATTTTTATTTCTTGATTCTTGCCACAGCCAGTGAGCAGCTTTACGCAAATCTCAGCCTCCTGTTCCCTATTTGCAAACAAACCTTTTCACAAGCAACCCACTACACTCTGTGGTCATCTTCTGTGAATAGGCTTCTAACAATTTACACAGATGCATGCGTAAAAGGATCTGTGGGGTGTTTTAGATGCCAGTCCAAGAAGGGCTTCAGAGCATGAATTTGCAGCTCTTTAAAGCAGCTCCACTTTAACTTCAACCAATACAAGGTAAGGGAGAGTCACCGTGTGACGCCAAGGTGGGCTTCGCAGTTCTTTCCTTCATTTCCCCATCCCAACCAGCCAGTATGAAGGTAGAACTTGCCTCTGGTGCCACTTTTGTCGAGATGAAATCCATGATGGAAAAGAAGAGGACGTACACCAGGAACTGCCAGTTTGAGAACCACAAATTAAAACAGGCCCAAGAGTTACTGACTTGAACTTCAAGCACCCAGTCCCTCCACCAGACTCCCCGATTCAAAGTCAATGCTTCTCTTCCCCCTCCCTTGGCAGCATTTTTTTAAACTTTTGCATTTGGCTCGAACTCTCCCCTAAAAAGGTTCTCCTCCTGAAAGTGGAAAATTGAAAGAGCTCACCTGCTCTGTTTTGGGTCCCAATCCTTTCAGCACATCTCCCTTTTTTTCATGATCCGCTTGCTGCTGGAGAGAGAAGTGGAAGAAAGCAGCAGAAACCCACGTTGTGTTGGAGGGCAGGGAAGTTGCTTCCGGTGAGAGGCAGCTGGGAAGCAAAGGCAAAGAGTCAGGGGAGAGTTGCCCAGTCAATCCTAAAAGCTGACTGCTGGTGGCTCCAGGGGGCCTTTGGACACAGCCTCTTAGCAGGCCACGACCCAGCTGGGCTCCCGCTCCCCAAGCACACAGGAAGCAACCTCTCCGATGGCATCTCTTCCTGAAGGAATGGAGAGGGAGAGAAACCCTCTTGGCTGCCAGACCAGGCAGGGAAAATAAGACCACTTCTTGAGCTTCTCAGAAATGTGTCCCTTAGCAACAGCTTGCTTCTAGGGCTGCAGCAATGAGAACTGCCCTCGCACCAAAGGTGATCCCCTTGAGGAAGAGGGACACCTGGTAAAGGGCCTCAGACCAGCTGGAATAAGGGCCTGTTGGAGATAAGGGCCACCCAAGGGCAGGTAGAGTTCATTGGATCAAGGGAAGAGATAATAGCAGCCGGAATATAACACACACACCCTGCATTTACTCTGTGCTGCAATGTCTTTGCTGGAACAACAGATGTGAGCCCCTCATATACTTGGGACGCTGCAAAGGCAGTGTTCAGACGACTGATTACTAGGTATATGGCAAAAAAGAATAGATAAAAGCAACAAATCTATAAGACTTTGCAGGAGGAAATAAAGATTTTGGAACTAAAATTACAAAAAGAATCACAGAAAATATTCTTGAAAAGGCAACTGGAAATGAAGAAACACAAATGAAATGTGATTGAAACTGATACACAACAAATAAAATCGGCTAAGCAAAATCATTTTGAGAATGCAAATAAACCCAGACGATGGTTGTCATACAAAGAGAAAAAAGAAAAACAAAGAGAAAAAACAAAGAGAGAAAAGAACGATACATAAATTATTCTATGAAAAAGGAGAAATGAAATATGATAAAGAACAACTAAAGAAAATAGTAAAGGACTATTATGCAAAACTATATGATCAAGAGTCAATTGTAATGGAGAAAATAAAACAATACTTGCAAAACAGTCAAATATCACAAATACCACAAATCTCGGAGAAACATAGAATAATGTTGAATCAAGAAATAACAATGACCGACTTCCGGTGGCTCCGCAGACGCTGCAAGATGGACATTTCGGGTCTGCTAGACCCGCGATCGCGTTAGCCGCTTTGACAGCCAAAAATCAGCTGTCAAGCGGCGGGAAAACCTTTCCCCCGGGAGAAGAGGGAAAGGTGAGCAGCCAGATCTGGGTAGAG
>JANHFO010010408.1:91732-104096 GCA_032468095.1 Pareas carinatus | reverse complement strand
GTCCGGCCGCGGCCGCCGGTGGCTGCCTCGCCGCCTCCCTCGCTGGGCTCGGAGGCCGGGGCTCGTCCCCACTCTTAAAGGGACCCGCGCCCCCCGCCGGCTCCTCGGAGAAGGGCGACGCGGCGGCGGCGGCGGCGACGCGGCTCGCATGAGCCTCCCCGCCCCCTCCCACACGGCTCCCTTTTTTTTTTTTTAAAGGGTTGCGGGTTGATACACAGAAGAGACAACACACACATACACACACACACACACAAAAAAAAGGGGTCCTGGGCCGGCGGAGGGATACGGCGCTGTCGTCATTTCCTTCGCCCCGCCGAGCCGCGCGCGGATTGGCCGGCGCGCGAAACGTCACGGCGGAGGGGCTCGCCCCGAGCGAGGCTGCCGGGGGTTCAAGTTTGTGTGAGGCGGACAGTCCTGAGGAGATTTGGAGGGAAAAGGTCGCCTCCGCCTCCTCCGCCGTCTCTTCTTTCTCCTCTTAATCATTCTTTTTTTTTCTCCTCCATCATCGTCGTCATCTTCTTTTCTTCCTCCATCTATTCTCTATCATTTCTCTCTTCAAAGGGTTTCCTGAGATTTGGGGGGGGAAGTTTGCCACCTCCTCTTTCATTCTTTATTTCTCCTCCACCATCATTTTCTCCTTTTCTTCCTCTTCCTCCATCATCTATTCTCTCATCATTTGTCCTCTCTTCAAGGAGTTTTCTGAGGTAAATTCTCCTCAGCAGAAGGCGCGAAAAGGTGGAAGACTCCTTCATGGAAGCCTCAGGGTCCAGGTCCACTGCTGCGTAATGTCATTTTTGGAAACGTCTTCTGAGTGCGTCCACATCCCTGACTCGTGTTTTTATTTCCTTCCACAGATGGGGAAAATCTGACCACAGGAGTTCTGCTCTCCTCTTGTAGACCTGGAGGACCAAAGGCGAGCTTGACCAACGGAGCAGAAGCCATCCAACGTGTTCTTCATTTTGTGATGAAAGATGTGGTCCTGATATGTCATTCTCTATTAAACTTGCGATTCTCATGAGACTGTGTTACACTGAGATTTTGTCTGGTTTTTTCACCTTCTGTTTATTTAATTTATTCAATTTATATGCTGCCCTTCTCACTATTGACTTGACTCTTCCATAATTTGACCATGCAATGGCGATCTATCCTGCCTTCACATTCACCCGACTTTGACAAGATGATCTACAATTATAATGTAGCCAGATAGCATAACAGCTAAAAAAAAAACAGTGAGAAAAATAATGCCAATTAAAATTCAATTCCAAAGATGCTGCCAAGGAATGAACCCTCAAAAGACCTGGAAAGCAAAAATTCTTGGTTCAAGAGAAGCAATTTCAAAGAAGAAAGCATCCCAAATGGCAGAGAGCCAGAAGAAAAAGTCCCATGTTTTTGCACAAATGCTATGCTTTTTGCAGCTTGCTTATTATAAAGTAGAACTACAGAGTGTCTCTCAGTAATGAATGGATCTAAGCTTTGAAAATCATTAGCGATTGAGAGACAGGCAGGAAGTCTCTTGGTGTACCAAACGTGTACTTATGAACAAGTAAATTTAAAATTATTAATGGTGGATAGTGTTGTTCCTTATTGAGTTGAACCACTGAAGCCCTACAAAGTTTTTATGAATCATAGAAGCTGCAGATTTTTGATTTTTTGATAAGTTGCCTGTTTTCAGCAGTTCATCACATGGAGGAAGGAGAACACTCCCTTTTCACTACTTTTTCACTCCATTTTCAGTAATATCCAGTCTGTTCATGAGTACAAGTTCCAATTTACATATTGTTCAGTCGCTAAGTCGTGTCCAACTCTTGGCATATAAATTAAAGATAGTTAGGAACAGAACTCATTCTTAAAGCCAGGAACTGCCTGTAACTCTTCATGGAAATGATACAATATTGCAAACTGCTTTAGGAAAAGCATTAAAAAGTTACATATTGTACTGTTAAAGTAAATGTGTTTAAACTGTTTAAAATTTAGCTTCAAAGTTTTCTCACAAATATCAGAGTGCAAGAAAGAAAAAAAGGATCACAACCATGCAACGTGAAACAAACTACATTTTTAACAGACGTCAGCGTACAAAACCCTCTTCATGTTTTAGACCAATTTTCTTTTAAAGTATTTTAACAGCAACATATTAGAATTAAATATACTGAGATTTCATAAACTGCCAACAATATACTGCTAAGGGGCATATAGCTCATACAGAATCATGTGATTTTTTTCTTTCTTCAAAACCTGCCCATTATTGAAACTCATAATGGAAGATGACAACCTTTAGCACACATTAAATAACATATAGTGAAATGTGTTTCATTGTTTCAATTAAGTTTGGACAAGAGAAATGGAGAACTACCTATCCACCCACAAACAAATAGAAGATAACTCACCAGCGTAAATATATCATTCAGGTTCATTTAAATGTCCCTCTATAGTTCTCTAAATTCTTGTAGCCTTCTGTATCTTGCCTTTCTCTTTAATTTTTTCCTCCAGTCCAGTTTCTTTGTGTTTCTTTTCTTTTATAATCTGTCGCTTGTGGGAAGAAACTTTTTTCCCCCAGTTGATGTAAATTTCTTTACAAGACAGTAGGTATCTGAAAACCAGGACAAAAATACAGTAAATACATTCTAAAGAGCAATCATATGCAATTTGCAACTGTGCATTCTTGGCAATATAAGGTCTCCAAGACACCCTTTGGGTTTTCTCTAACGTTTCGTGTTTGGTGAACCATAAGAGGCATTAAACCACAAAAACAAAAATTTCCTGGTGACAGGGCTGCCAACCCAGATTGGACTTGACCATTTCTGCTTGATTATACAGATTAGCATAGAAGTGTCCACAGATCGCATTAACTGGAAGAGAATCAGTATACTTTGAAGGTTGTTAGCATATGCAATGAAAATTACAGATTTAATAATATTCATATAATGTTGTGAAACATGTTTGCTTTGGTTAAATAATTTGTCAATATTTGAGCAGAAAACAGGAACATCTTAAAAACTCAAGGAGGTGCTGAAATCTGCTAACGGTATTAAAAATTATAATCTGTAACATCACTATTCCCCATGAAAAGTAGTGGTCTATGCAAGATTTTACAAACAGGAAAAGAATACACTCTGAACTGAGCAAAACTGACTGATTACTCACCCCATCTTATTAAATGTTTGCTTATTTGAGCTTTAATTAACAGTAACAAGGGAAGAAAGGCATTCCCAAGGGTACTTTCAGCTAAAGAGGGACAAAAAATATCTCCGAAGTCCGCAGGCAGTTGCTTGACAGGAAAGCAAATGAGTTGCCAGATCTCCACTGCCTGCCAGCTTCAAGGATACACTTGTGGTCAAGCCTGTGCTGGGCGCTGGCATACTTTTTCAAACACCACCTCCAGCTAAGAGTTTTGTTTTCTTTGCACCTCCAGCTCAAAGCAGAGGAGGATTTTCTGCCTGGCAAAGCTAAATGATGAGGCAACCAGCTATTGACAGGGCAAACAACCAGATCCTTTGAGAAAGACAAGAACAAGCAGTTTGCAGAATTAGGCGAAACAATTGGATTTTGTACTGAAAACACAGCCCTCCCCATCTGGAATTGCTCAGCAGTTTTCAGTAGTCCTCCTCCCAACACGCCTCTTCTCCACCCACTGAAATACAGAGATATATGCTCCTCCGGAAAAAGCTCCTGCCTCTGGTCTGGAGGATCCTCTTCGTTTGTCAGAATTCTTTGGAGAGAAGAGAGCAGGAATAACCCAAGTTCACCACCATGGGTAAGCCAAAACAAGACAGAGGCCACTTTCTTTTTTTACTCAGCTGCAGAAACAGCCATGCTTTATCCAGGGTAGTTCAGACTTTCCCCAATTTGGAAGCTCAAGAACGGACAGTGAGAGTTATTGTAACACTTCTGCAAGTTGGGGAAAGCCAGAAACGGATTGACAGGAGATGGTGTATCAACTTTTTAAAGTACAGGTGTTACACAGTTTAGCTTTTGAGAGGCAAAAATCGCCAATGAGATTTCAGAACTTCTGCTATTTTAACAGCTGTTTCTTTCTTAGAGAATTTGGGTCCAGGCTAAGTCCCTAAACTTCCCAATTGCTAAGAAAATCCGTATTTATGGCAACAGGAGACCAATAACCCACACACATTTACTTCCCAAAATATGTATTTAGGACTCTTATCTTTGCAACATGGAAAGAAATGCTTCAGCTTTTATTGGGTTTTTGGACAGTCTGATTCTCTGCATTTATGCTTGGAAGGAAGCACCAATTCTCCTCGATAAACCCTTTGACGTAGCACATGCAGCTTCAATTACATTTGAAATAGGTTTATGTGCATTTGGACATGTTTTTTATTTTGAAACTTCATTTCTTTACTTCTGATGCCTTGTGTCCTCTAGAAATCTCCAACGACTGCTGTACACTCAAAAATTCTCAGGACAGCTCCCCTATCCCTTCAGCAATCTGTATAATATCTCTACAAGTATTTTGCATTTTATCTCTTAGTTGGGGTAAATCACCTCTGCACGGTATGAGAATGGGAGAAGCTCGTGTAAAGAACAGTTCTGGATACTATTATTGTGTGCAATTCTGTCTTTCTCTCTTAAGGGACTGCTTTTTGTATTACGAAATGATCCAGAAGGCAAAAAATAAAAAAGCAGGAAGCCACTTTTAGAAATTGGAGAGAATAGGTGCTCTTTCCAGTTGCCCCCCCTCAAAAAACTGTGAATAAGGAAAGGCAACTGTGCCATAAAAGGTCTTAGATGGAAACGCCCAGTGAGATTGGCTTTTGAATAAGTATATTTGAGATCATGCTGTTTATATAAGCCTTTATATAAAGAGAAATGAGCATTCAAGCGGAGAGTTGTAGATAGGAGTATAAAGGTGAAAAAAGGACTTGTTTAAAGTATTGATCTATAGAGGGAGCGAGCAAACACTGTGCTGTATCTAATCAGTGAGCACTGTGCTATATCTAATCAGCCATGTAATTAGATGATTTTACTTCTGTCGGTCACTATCAGCCTGGACATCCTCACAGGGTTATTATGAGGAAAAAAGAAATAGTCAATGAATTGAAAACTGTTCCTGATGTAATTCATATCTGTCACTCTAGATGTTGATGAGTAATTCAAATTAATTGTGCACCTTCAAGTCAGTTTTGACATCTGGCAACCACCTGGACAAGTCTCTGCAGTTTTCTTAGCAACGGTTTTCCAAAAACTGCTTGCCATTCCCTTCTTCCTAGCGCTGAGAGGGAACGACTGCTCCAAAATCACATGTTAGGACTAGAACTCACAGTCTCCCAGCTTCTAGCCTCGTTACTTAAATCCCTTCACCCATCTGGCTCCTTTGCAGAACAGCGACCCCGTGTTAGTTTTGATTTATACTTCTAACTTTCTGAACCTTGGTTTTCTTTTAATTTTGTTAGCTGGCTTGAGAACTTGCTTAGTAGAAAGTGGGTGTATAAACTGAATAAATAAAATCGGATACCTGAGTTAACCTTGACATGGCCTTATGCAGGAAGAATGTTTTGTTAATTAATTTAAACAGGCAGAAGCTGGACAGAAATTACCCCTAAACTGCTGGTGTTCCTGACTTGCTCAAGATGGGTAGAATTTGGGTTTCTAAAAAATTTAATGTATTAGTTTATTACAACAAAACCACCCACACATCCCTAAGATGAACTAATTTAATTTATAGACTGGAATCCTTTTGACCAAGATATAAGTACTGTACAGAAGTACAGCAGTCAGCAGATTAACAAACTAAATAATGGATATATAATCATATATCAGAAAGTGGACAGTTTCTTCGATCCTTTCAGCTGCCCTCCAATGCACAAAACAAACTCTATTCTCTACAGCCAAAGCCGCACATGCATTTGTTTGACTCTCCTGGACAGAGTCATAACTGAAGGTTTTAAGATGACATTTTCCCAACTTCAGTATCCACTCAATCAAGTCAAATAAGCCAATTAATATGGCTACTTTCACTGTGAGATAAACTCAGGAGACCTGCTCTAGCTCAGTTTCCAGATAAATTGATCATCAACATCTACTTATCTTGCATAAGCTTCAATTAGGAAGTCCACCCAATTAAAAAACCATAATTTACTAGCAGCACCAGATTAAATTACAAAAATAGAGGCAGAGAATGCAAAGCCTGCAGCCAGCTGTCTTCTGGCTACTTTAAAAGTAAGGTGGCTGGGTTTATACAATACAGCTTGTTTAATTCATAGTTTGTGCAATGAACCTCAATTGACTAGTTTGCTAATGCCCAATAAAACACATGCAATCTTAGCATGAAGTGTAACTGCAGCAGATTATGTTGTCACAAGAATATCTACGTTTGTGATTTCCCAATCCATCCTCAACTACCATAAGGCCATTTGATGCTCATAATCTTTTCTTTGTCTCTGGTTTAATATGTTACCTATTAAATCAAACACACCAGTATGGTAAATCACAGCTGTATTGCAATGTTGCAACAGAATCAACAAAAATTGTGTGTAAAAGATCCAACAGGTACTTGAAGGCTGCATGTTGGGTTTTGCAAGAGGTGAGGGCCTACCGTTGACCTCCAGGTGTGGAGAGATAAAGCAGACAATGCAGTACGAATAAACCGATGAGGTAAATAGGTGTGGCAAAATCTAGGACTAACCGTCTAGCCTTAAGACTGGGATATCAGGTAGTTTCTCCATTGGGTCAAAAGGTGGCCAGCTTCCCAGGGTCGTTGCGAGTAGAGACCTGTCGGGAATTTAGAGAGTTAAAAGTCCCAAACACACAGAAGGCATCACTCGGGAACAATCCGCAATGGTTTTGCAATTACCTACCGAATGGTCTTTGGGCCAAGTCCCACCACTTGCGTGACAGGAGCAACAACTAAGCAGTGGCTCGAGCAGGCTTATGAAATGTTTTTTCCCCACTCTACTTGCCTGGAAATAAAATTTATGACAAGAGTGTGATCAGCTGTGTAGAACTTTCCTCAAAAAACTGGAAACATCTGCTGCAAAATTCTTGACTAAGCCCAGGGCCAGATTCTTCCTTGGAGGAAGTCAAACTCAGAAAGTCCCAGGGGAACTGTTCCTCCGTGCTGCTTCTCCCCTCTCCCTCAACACACAGCCGGGTCAGGGCCGCGTTAAACATGGGAAAGACTCAGGGAGGGGGGTCTCAGCTGCAGGTCCTGGGACATTTCCGCATTCACGCAGGAGAGCTGTCCTGAAACGGGCTGCATCTTTCCTGCACCGGTTGCCCCAAAGCCTTTGAGGAAACCCACAGGGGACAATGCTGGTGAGTGGCATTTCACGCCTGTACTGGCAAACTCAAGCTCTGGTCACTGCGTGTCTCAAGATAGCTTAGATATTTGCCAGTGTCGGTGGAAACGTTTCAGGATTGCACTAATGGAGCAGGTGTAATTCCTGGTCAAGAAAAGCAAGGGTTTCATTGGGGTGTGGCAGGAAATCACAATAACGCTTAAATAACGGCATTTCAACCAACTGATCGCTGGGGTGCTGGTGCTTATCAGGGCTGCCACTGAGGCTTGCCCAGGGAAACAGAGGTGCAAATTCCTAATTTTCGCTCCTCTTTGGTGGACAGAAGTCGAACCGAGTCCAGAAAGGCTGAAGAAGACAACAATCATCCTGCGAGGAAAGTTAGGGCAAGCTTTAAAACCAGGGCACCACCATCCAATTTATTTTACTTAAGTAATTTCTTCAACACGCATCACGCCGTTTCCTGCTCTGAGGTCTCAGCAGCAACAGAGAACAATATCCCCGAAGTCACGAGCACTAGCAACTTGAAATCGTAAGAGTCAAAGAAAACTGAATTCAGCCCTAGAATCCCCCTGTCTGAATCTACCGAGTAATTTATCAGAAAAGCCGCAATCGTAGTGACACCCGATATTTCAAAAGCATATCCGGAGCTGATTTGGTTCTATCACCGTCCTCTGTGAGTGTTTTTAACTTTCTTCTTGTCCATTTTGAATAGCAACGAAATGCGGAGAGTGCGGGCCAGGATACAAAACCCCCCTGGATGCAATGAAAGGTGAGGGGACGCTGGGGGAGGGGCTGGATTCATCGTTACGTATCCCCAATATTTGCCTTCCACAGAACCCGCCCCAACTACAGGTAAGCCCTCGGCTTTCCTCGTTTAGGGACTGTTCGAACGGCACTGAAAAGAGTGACTCGTGACCAGTTTTCACACTTACAACCGTGGCAGCGTCCCCAGGGTTCCATGATTCCAATTCAGACACCTGTCAACTGACTCGTACGTGCGACGGTCGTAGCGTCCCGGGGTCACGCGATCCCCTTTCGCGACCTTTTTGAAAAGCCAAGTCCATGGGGAAGCCAGATCCGCCTGACGACCGTGTGAGCAATTTAACCGCTGCAGCGATTCGCTTAACAACGGTGGCCAGAGAGGTCGCCACATGGTGCAAAACCCACTTCGCAGCGATCTCGCCTAGCTATAGAAATGTCGGGCTCCACTGTGGTCGTCAGGTCAAGGAGTTCCCGCAATCAAGTCAGAGGGGACGGCTGGTCAAAGGTTTCACTCCTAAAGAAGCATTTATGGTTTGAGCCTTTTTTTTTTTATGAGGCACCTGTTGTTTGTTCCCGAGGACAGAAGGGAGTAAACTTTGCCTTTTATCCCAGACTAGGGAATTTGGCAGACCTGTTGTAAGGTGACGCCCTTTTTTTATAACAGCCTCCGGGTCAGGTTCGAATCCCACCCAGGGCCTGCCTTACTGATGGAAGCTTATAAGCTAGAAAGGGCCATCCGAGACTCACTCTCTCCCTTGGCCCGCTTGTAAATCTTCTTGCTATTTGTCATTTATTTGGGACCTAGTAACTCATCACCACCCCATTTTCTGGCTGTCAGGCCTAGAAGCATTAATAATAAATTGGCCGACACAGCTTCCTTACGTGGTTTCACCTTTCTTTTCCTTTCTGTAATTTACTCGCCTTTTGCTTTTTCCAAAAGGGCCACGGGAAGAGATTGTCTACCTGCCTTGCATCTACCGAAACACCGGGAAGAATAAGCCGGATTATTTGGCCACGGTGGACGTGGACCCCAAATCCCAGACTTACTGTAAAGTAGGTTTAATTCAGAATCTGGGCTCAAATCTTTTTGAGTTCACGGCTGGTTTAACAGTAGCTCAGTATCCTAATAATGTCAGGCGGGACCTCTTCCTTTGATCAGGAGAAAGGGAAAGTACTTTGCAATGGCCTCATCTCTCTATGCAGCCCAGACAAGATGCGCCATTTTTAAATGCCTAACAGTGGACACTCTTCAAGTGCTCCTTTTCTCTCACCTTTTAAGCGGAAACATTTTAAATCTTAGAAAGAATCTGAGCCCACCTGAGCCTCTAGATGACTCTCTTTCCACCAAGCTTTGGGGGCGGGGGGAGAAACAGGATTCTCAAGATTTAATTCCACGTTATCAGGAAGAAATTGTGTTGAGAGTGGAGGTTCTTCTTCCCAGCTTGCCGGTTGGTTTCCGAACGTTTCATTACCAGGCTAGATAACATCTTCAGTGGAGTTTAGGGAATGTCACTGTTGGTGTTCTTCTGCTTATAAAGGCTTCGTGTGGTCAGCAGGTCTTGTGAAACGATGTTGCCCAATACAGCAATGTATCTCAGATACTCTGTGGTTCCTTCAGAAGCTGCGAATAAATGGTTCTCTTCCCCACAGTCTGTCGGGAAATCTGAGCCTGGCTGTTCTTTGCTGCCTAAAATTCCAGTTGGAGAGCAGCATGGATCAAATGCCGTCTCTGCCTTCCTTCTTTCCTGAATCAATCTGGGGTTTGCAGTCCCTCGGGATTTACCCAGGACAACTGGCGCGGCAGTTGATCTGGAGCAGCTGCTCAAACCTTACTTCGCGGATCTTCCCGGCAGATGATGCTTTTCACAGCTATTTCAGTGAAATTTGCCAATATCTGAAATCCTGCAAACTGTGCAAGCCCGTTTCATAATTCCCACATCTCCACAGGGGGTAGATAACCCGAAGTTCTGCATTCCGAAAGACATCAGCCAACCACTACAGTCCAAAAGACCAACACCCCCTTTTCAAACAATTTAGAAATTGGAAACCGGTCGGGGTTCTTACATGCTCTGGAGCGGGAAAATGCTGGGTTGCAAAAGAAAAATGTTGGCAAGACCTTCACCCATCCCCACTGCCCGGCGACATGTCCCAATTTTAACATTCCAGTGAATCACGTGATTAAATCCCTTGTTTGCATTTGGGGGGAGCTGATTCAGTTCAGGTCTTGTTTCTCAGTCTAAGGCAGGGGTCTCCAACCTTGGCAACTTGTGGACTTCAACTCCCAGAATTCCTCAGCCTGCATTTCAAGTCCACAAGGGTTAAAGTTTACAAGGCTGGAGACCCCCTGCTCTAGGGGTGTGATTAAAATAATTCGAGGAACGGGGAGAGAGGCATAAAGGGGCAGAGCATTACAACTCAGGTGAAGACCCGAGAGAACACAAGGCAACAATCAGTTTTAGAACTGAACTCTTTTTGGGTTACGTAAGACCACACTTGGAATGCTGCATCCAGTTTTGGTCGCCAAAATATAAAAAAGACTCTGGAAAGAGTGCAGAGAAGAGGAACAAAGATGATTGGGGCTAAAACACATGAAGAACAGCTGCAGGAATGGGGTATGTCTAGTCTAGGGAAAAGAAGGACTATGGGGAGATGAAAGGAGTGTTCCAATATTTGAGGGTGCTGCCACAAAGAAGAGGGGGTGAGTTCCACCTATCCTCCAAAGCACCAGAAGGAAGGAGAAGAAGCAATGGATGGAAACTCATCAAGGAGAGAAGCAACCTAGAACTAAGGAGACACTTCCTGACAGTGAAGACAATTAATCAGTGGAGCGACTCGCCCCCAGAAGTTGTGGGTGCTCCATCACTGGAGGTTTTCAAGAAGGGATTGGACAACCATTCAACTGAAATCGTAGAGTCACCTGCTTGTGCAGGGGGTTGAAGCAGAAGACCTCCCAGGTCCCTTCCAACTCCGTTATTCTTCTATCATATGGTGGGACGGGGGAAAAGAACATTGAATGAGAGGGACCCAAACCAAGAGGTCATCAGGCAAACTGCCGGGAAGGTGGGGGGGGGGAGTTTGTTGGGATTAGATGGCTTCCTTTTGCTCTGCGTTCCTAAGTTGGGGAAGCAGTTGAAAAGTCAAGATTTCCAGCTAATCCCCATTCAGAACGATAGAAAGAGAGACCAAGATCCGTTTGGGGGCTCCGTATCCTTCTCCGGGCAGGGGAAGGACCGCGAGCCCTTTGAGGGCCTGTCTGCGAGGTCCCAAATGGGCTCTGCCGCCTCACAGGTCATCCACCGTTTGCCGATGCCCAACGTTAACGACGAGCTGCACCACTCCGGCTGGAACGCCTGCAGCAGCTGCTTCGGAGACACCACCAAGAAGCGCAACCGTCTCCTTCTCCCCAGCCTGATCTCCTCCCGGGTTTACGTGATTGATACCGGCACCAACCAGCGGGCCCCCAAGCTCCATAAGGTATGCTCCAGGCCCGGCTGGTGCTGGGGGGGAGGGGCAATCCAGGAACCTCTCCCAAAGGGGGTTTGACAGAACCGACTTGCTTCTCTTCCCTTTGCACACTCCTTACTCACTCGGGACCGACGCCCACTGTCCGAAGTTCATAAGGCGAAGGGCTGGGTATTAGCTATCCGTGATCCATCTGTCCATCCTCATCTCTTCGGCCCAATCTTGCATTGCAGGTTGTCGAACCCATCGACCTCTATTGGAAGTGCAACTTGGCCAACCCTCACACCTCACATTGCCTGGGCAATGGCGAAATCATGATTAGCACCTTGGCCGACCCTTCCGGCAACGGAAAAGGTATTTTTTAAAAGTTTTTTTTTTAAATCCTGGCTTTATTATTTTTATAAATAACTCAAGGTGGTGAACAACATTCCTTCCTTCTCCTATTTTCTCCCCCACAACAACAACGCTGTGAGGTGGGATGGGCTGAATGGGAGGGACTGGAACCAAAGCCCCCCAGCCAGAGGACTCTTCTTTTTTGCAGATTTTAGCCCCATGGAAGGATAAAGTTGAATCCTCTGCAGCAGAGACATAGAGTCCCATTAGAAGCAATGGTCTGGATAGCAAACAAACTCAGGGAGAGGCCTCCGAAAATATTTGAGTGCGAGAGCTCTGATGGAGGTGTTGTCTTATCTTGTCTCAACTTGATGCAATCTCTGCGCAATCTCTCCGTGGCTCTTGGAGGATTCACTCTCTCTTCTGACAACACAGAAATAATTTCTGTTCATGTAATACAACATGGGATGCCGTACTTCTTCTCATAAACCCGAGGTCTCCAACCTTGGTCCCTTTAAAGTTTGTGGAAGTTCACAAGCCTTAAGGCTTAAAGGGAC
>JANHFO010010408.1:74543-84720 GCA_032468095.1 Pareas carinatus | reverse complement strand
AAGGAAGGAAGGAAGGAAGGAAGGAAGGAAGGAAGGAAGGAAGGAAGGAAGGAAGGAAGGAAGACAGATAACAGAGTTAGAAGGGACTTTTGAGGTCTTCTAGTCCAACCCCCTGCTCAAGCAGGAGACCGTATCATTCCAGACAAATTGTTGTCCAATCTCTTCTTAAGAACCTCCAGGGATGGAGCTCCCAAAATAGCTGGAGGGATGCCATTCCACTGATTAGTTGACCTGGGATTATAAAATAACAGAATACCAGAGTAGGAAGGAACCTTGGAGGTCTTCTAGTCCAACCCCTACTCGAGCAGACCTTATACTATTCCAGAGAAATAGCTGTCTAATCTCTTCTTTAAAACCTCCAGAGATGGAGCACCCTCATCCTCTGTATTCAGCATACGTTCAGGGCTGTAAACCTTTTCAGTAGGGATGAAGTCTCAATTCTTCAATCTCTGATTATCGCTATTCCTCGGCCATTTTGACTTTGGCGGACAATGCTTGAAAAAAAAAAGGTTTCCTGCATCCTCCAAATTTCCATTCTAACCACCCTCCGCTCCCTGCCTTCTTAACTTGCAATGCAACCCAGCTTCTATTTTCCTATTTCATGTGTTTTTATCACGTTCCTCAGCCAAAGAGGCTTCCCGTAACCAATATCGGCACATGCCAAAGCCTTGCAATCTATGAAACAAGAGAAAAACTTGAATGTAGCACGGCACGCAAGGAAAACTGACTGAGAGGGAGAAGGAAAAACCCAGGTCTTGCTATTTCTTAGTTACAGGGCTGTTTAAAATGCTCTTTCTGATAAGCAAATTCCCAGCAACGAATTTGTTTTGAGCTAACAAACAGGGCCAAACTGGTTTAGGACTTTCATGAAAGGAGAACAAGGGAGTTGTTCTGCCATGGGTCCAATGGGGAACAGTGCCCACCTTTCTGAGATTTATTTTTGTCGATAAGCTGTGAGGCGAATTATTTGACTGCTTCCTGATTGGTGTGACCTAGAAACATAACTAATGAAGAGTAATATGAAAATTGGTGGGTTATTTTCGTACTATTATTTAATCAGGAACCAAAAGGGAAGGGTGTGGAATGAAGGAAGACACGGTCACTTCCTTGCCTTACTGATTAATGGAACTGCCAGCCGTCTCAAAAGTTAGTCACTTTATGTTAAGACAGGATGGAAATGCCATTTGGCTTCCTTGTTTTAGCATTCAAGCCGTGTGTTTTGCCACAGCAGCGTCAACAGAAGGAGTATCATGCCCGCAATCAAGAGATACAAGTTGCCACAACAGTACAATTAATTCGCAGACAGGAATGAGCAATGAATTAGATTACCAGGTCATCAAAATAGATAGGGGGAATGAAGCAGCCAAATCAGAAGGTATAATGAGCTGGCTTGTTTTTGTTTACGTTAAGCCTTTAATTTATTGCTTGGAGGAGTCAGTCCATTTTTGCCCTCTTTAAGGTGCTTGACTCAAAGGAACTCCTCCCCTGCTTTCTCCATCCATGCTTTGATGACTTTGTCTGTGGAGATGCCCCAGGTAGATCAGACAAGAAACACAAAAGGATAGACTAATTCCACTCTATTGTAAAGCTCCATTAACTGAATCTTGCAAGTCTAAAAGTACAAATCTCCCACCGTCTCCTTTACAGCCTGAAAATTTTGGAGAAGGTTCCTTCTGAGACGCTTTGTCCGTTATGCAGCTGCAGGCTATGCCATCTCTTATCTGACTGTTCCACAGGTAGCATCTCCTCCCCACTCAAGGTCCTTCCCCACAAAGCAGCTGCAAGGAAGATGAACCAGGCCAAGGGGCAGGAGGAGGATGCTTTTGAGCAAGAACTACATCCAAAATGGGTCTTTCGGTTGGGCTCAACATGGACATTCTTCTCTCCCTGATGCTAAGTTGCTAAACCTCACTTTTTTCTTTCTTTAGGAGGAGGAGGAGGATGTGGTTGTCACGGCCCCGGATATTCAACACCCTTAGATGCCATGAAAGGTAAGCACAACTAATCCATTCTCCTTCCGGATGGCAGCTGGTAATAGGACCAGCCACAGTGATTAAGGATGGCTTCATGCTTTGGATTAAACTGCTTGTTCAAACCATATCGTGTGGAACAAGCGCAACATGGAAGTTGCGTCATTTGGTAAGGGATGACTGATCTGGTATTAGGACCTTTGACCGACAATCAATGTGCTCCTATCTCACAGATCCAGGAAGCGACTCAGCATACCGGAAGGTTCAGCCAAAACTGCTCAATGTGCTCAACCAAGCCCACTGCAAATTTTGTTAAGCTATTTCCACACAGCCTGCTCGGCTTCCTTAGTGTGAACGTGGTTAAGATTTTGTGTTAATGCAGATCATTGAAAAGCCTTCTATTCTGATCCAGTCCATGACATGGGTTAATCAGGTTTAACAGGATGTAAACATGTTTAGCAGGATGGGCGAATGCAAATCAAGAGAGTTGTAGCTCAGACAGAACTTTTTCAAGGATTCAGGCACAGGATTCTAAAATGTGGGTTTTTTTTCCTCTCCCCAGGCCCTCAAGAGAAGCTGATCTACGTGCCTTGCGTCTTAACTGGCACAGGGACCCAGATGCCAGATTATCTCGCCACGGTGGATGTGGATCCTGAATCTCCCAATTATTGCAAAGTACGAGATGACTTAGTTTTTTGGGGCGGTGTTGCGAACACTTGCTCCATTTCCTTTTCTTTGGGTCTCTCTTTAATGCCTTGCGTCCAGAAGCATGTTTGATGGCTTGGGTGGAAGTAAGGTAAGGCTGCATCAAATCAATCAGGCTGAACTATGGTTAGTTTTAAGCACAGTTTATTGAACGAGCCAATGGATCCTGGCTTTTTTGTAGTTTATTGTTCCTTGTACACTTCCGTAGTTTCTTAAAGAGAAGACTAAGGATGGAAAAATCCATTAAAAATTGTAGAAAGCACCCTTATGCCCTCCTTGGTAGGCACAGCTAAGAGAACAAAAGTCCCAGTCATTTCAGGGCAAGGTCTCAAACTCTCTCCCCTGCAAAAAATCTAGCATTAACCAAAATGTTCAGAAACATTGTCGATTTCTAAAACATCTTTTGCTAATTACTAGAACCAAGACCTGGGAATAATTAAAACAAATCAAATGAAGGGAGCCCTTTGTTGTAAACCCAGCAAAGCTCAGCAGCTCTCGGCCTTTCGATTGTTTCCAGTCTTCGTATGTCTCTTGACCCTCCCAAGGCGGATCTGCCTTTTTCACAGGTTTGTGTCAGCAGAGTCATAGCCTACATCCACACAGGCACAGGCACCTTAATCTGGATGCAGCTGACGCTTAAACCATCGTGTGGGAACTGTGTAAGAGAGGGTCATCAGGGGGTTGCCCCAGACAGCTATGCTAAAATGCACTGGGCTTGCTCACAATCCACAAAATATTGAGAGGCAGAGCTCTTCCTTGACCCAATGGCATCTGCAGTTCTCGATGCCAAGGGTTGGAATGGTGGAGCGCTGGTGCGCAGAGTGCGCATGAAAGACCGAGAAGGGAAGGAAAAGGCTGCGTGTTTGGAGACACCCGTCCTGTTGGCGAGGTTCTGCTTGCCAACTGGAAGAGGGAGAAACCTGCATTCTGACAGCTACAATCCCCACCAAGCAGAAGGAGACCTTTTGGCTGACAAAAATCCCATTTCCCAACCGACATTCCGTGTCCAAAGACACACGCAAATCAAGAGCGTTTGGGAATCCGATGGAGAAGCCCAACTCGGGGCGAGGAGATAAATAACATGTTTAATTTCTGCCACCCCATTTCTTTCCCACCAGGTTATTCACCGGCTGCAAATGCCATACGTTGACGATGAGCTTCACCACACAAGCTGGAACGCCTGCAGCAGCTGCTTCGGGGACACCACCAAGAAACGCAATCGGCTAGTCCTTCCCTGCCTCAGCAGTTCGCGAATTTATGTTGTGGACACCGGGACTGACCCCAGAGCTCCCTGCCTGTTTAAAGTAGGCCCACATACGCACCCTGAGAGGGCCCCAGCGAGGGTAATGGGTTGCAAAGAGCTTTTAAAGGACCCTGAAGTGGATTAAGTCCAAGAAACTTTACAGTTCTGAGCATACCACCAGCAGCGCTGATTCCCTGACCTTGCAAGAGTTTCAAGCCAAAATACATTTCCACAGACATTGACTGATGTCTCCTCTTCTCTTCCTCAACCCTGACAGGTGATTGAGCCCAGAGAAGTCTTCCGTAAAACCAACCAAGCTATATTACACACCTCGCACTGTCTGGGGAGCGGAGAAGTTATGATCAGCTCCATGGGAGACCTATTTGGCAATGGAAAAGGTACGGCTGGGCTGATTTGTTTTCCAAAAAGGGGGTCCAGATCGAGGGTACCGTAAGAGCAGGTGGGACTTGGAAGAAGTTGGGAGGGAGACCTTTCACACAAACTCTGAAAAGCTTTTGCCACCTCTCAGCCATCTCGAAGTGGTACAAACTCCTTTCGGTCAACCTTTCCTGGGAGTCAACTTCTCCTGTTTGAATTAATTTGTGTTCTCCCCACCCAACCCAATTCACAGGCGCATTTATCCTTCTGGATGGGGAGACATGGGAAGTGAAGGGCACCTGGAACCGTCCCGGGGACGAGGCTCCGCAAGGACATGACTTCTGGTACCAACCCAGGCATAACGTCTTAGTCAGCACCGAGTTTGCTATCCCCAAGTACTTTGTGAATGGATATAACCCTGAAGATCTGAAGAAAGGTGAGATGACGGGACATTGTGTGAGATTAAGATCCATCAGGATCCTAAATTCAGGGATGGTTGGACTCCAACCTAAGCAGGGATCCAAGAGATCTTAAGAGAGGTTGGTCCTGTTGGTGGCCATGTAGCTCAACCCTCTCGTCCATCCAGAGCCAGCCCTTCCCCAATTGATGGGACCTCAGCTCCTGCTTGGAGGTCTCCATCATGAGAAAACCCATCACCCTTCTTAGTGAAACCCTCCTGAGTACCCTCTAGCAGGAGGCAATCCTACTCACCAGAAGAAGTTGAGATGATTCTCCTTTCCTCCTGCAGAGCGCTATGGCCGCCGACTGAACGTGTGGGACTGGACCACCCGCTGCCTCGTCCAGTCCATTGACCTGGGGGAAGATTCTGCCTCACTAGTGGTCCGTTTCCTGCACAACCCAGACGCCGCGCACGGCTTTGTGGGCTGCGGCTTTGAGAGCTCCATACACCATATTTTCAAGACGGAGGTAGAAAAAAACACAACAGAATTTCTTTCTCCTTTCCCTCACTTTTCGATCCAAAATAACTGGCATATCAGCCTTCACCTTAGAGTAAAATTTAATAGTGCGTAAAATGCACTATTAAAAAATTAAAATATAAAGAAATAATTAGTATACTATACTCAGGATAAGTAAATCATTACGAGCATAGAATTGCTCCATTAGTTCATCTTATTTGTATGGTAGAGAAATGCTTGTTAGTTTCAGCTGAGGACTAAAGACGATAGGGCCAGATGCCTTACAGAAACTGGAAAGATTTACAATAGAAATGGGATAAAATTCAGTATTTGCAAGCCATAAAAATATCAGGCTTTTTTATGAGGCACCTGGTTTTTTCTGAGTACAGAAGAGAGTAAACTGTTCCGATTTGTCTTTCAATCCCAGACTAGAGGCTTTAGCAAGCCATTGCTACACAACACCTTTTTTAAATAGCAAGAGGTTTTACAAGTTGACAAAGAAAGAAAGGGAGTGGACATCCGAGATTCCCCCCTCAGCTGGTAAAACTTCTTGCTGTACATGGAAATATTTTTAAATCCCTCCGTGAGCAGATCTTCAAATTACGAGGCAGATATGATAGTGCAAATTAGTTTGCATGGGAGCGCTTTGCGCACCCCAAGCAACAAGCCTCCTGTGTCTCTTGCAGGACAGATCGTGGACGGCGGAGAAGGTCATCCAGATTCCAAGCAAGACGGTCACTGGGTGGTCCTTGCCCGAAATGCCATGTGAGTAGATAAAGTTTAGGAGGGTGCATGTCCCCAACTCTCGAGCTTTGAGGGAGGCAGCGTCTGTCCCCAAATTAAGGATTTTTAGCATCTTGGGAGAATGAGTGGCCTCGAGGCTAAGGGAGATCTGTCTCTTTGGGGGGACGCAGATTTGTGGAAAGCTTTCTCTGCTGGGCTATGGAGGCAATCAAATTCTCTTCCCGACCTTACTTCTGGGCACCTTCTCTTCTCCAGCGTTCATCACGGATATCGTGATTTCAATGAACGATCGTTTCCTCTACCTGAGTACTTTTTTTCATGGGGACGTCCGACAATATGACATCACCGACCCCCACCGCCCTCGGCTGACCGGCCAGGTGAGCTCCCTCCCAGCCATCGAAACCCATAGAAGTTCTTTCTGCAACCAGGATGTTGGCTTAAGGAGAAAGCTAATCCAGGCCTCTTCATGCTGGAAGAACCCCCACGTCCAGAGGGGGCCCACCTCCAAATTCCTCAGTCTGGGCAAAGGGAGACAGCAGCTTGGGGAAGGGGAGACTGTCCTTCGGCCTGAACTGACCCTTCCTTTGGGTCCCGCAGGTGTTTGTAGGAGGCAGCATCTACAAAGGCGGGGTGGTGACCGTGGTTAAGGACGAAGAGCTCGACTGCCAACCAGATCCCCTCATGCTCCAGGTGAGCTTCTCTGTTCTCAGAAGGATTCCAGATTCGAGACACTTATGGGAGATATACGAGACATAAATGTCAACGGGCAGCATGGATTCTTCTCCTGAAAGGCCACAAATGACAGTTTTCCTGAGACAGACTAAGGAGCCATATATAACCCTCCTCATTGTTTGTGAAGAGTGACCTCTGGTGATGATCCCTGAATACAGCAATGAAACATGCAGTTTCACATCTTCCCTTCAGCAGAGACTGGCAGGCAGATGCCCATGACTTAACAGGAGAAATGACTCGCTGGTGACAGTTAACTTTATTGACCGCTCCTCGCTTTTTCTAACTTTAGGGAAGGAGAGTCTATGGCGGACCTCACACGCTTCAGCTCAGCTTGGACGGAAAAAGGCTTTATGTCAACAACAGTCTCTACACGCCATGGGACAAGCAATTTTATCCAGAACTGGTCAGGTAAGAAAGCTTCTTAGATGAAGAAAATTCACAGCAAATTTGCAGTGACAGGGGGAGTGGCTCTTCTCCTCCTTCTTGCCTTTCACTCCAAATCAATTCTGTATGTATTTTTTGAGCCTTCCTTGGACAGATAACCTTCCCTTTTAACCTCTAAATTCTTTGCAGGGAAGGGTCGGTCATGCTCCAGATCGATGTGGACACGGAGAACGGTGGCCTCTGTGTGAATCCAGACTTCATGGTGGATTTCGGCAAGGAGCCATGGGGTCCTGCTCGTGCGCACGAAATGCGTTACCCAGGAGGAGACTGTACCTCAGATATCTGGGTCTGAGATCCTTCTCTGGGCCCACCTATGCTAAGGTAGCATTTAAGGGGCAGAAAGTATAGCAAGGAGCAACTCAAAACAAGAAGTTGGTTTGTAGTTTAATCCCATTGCACCGATATCCACATTTTCACTTAATCAATGTACTAAGTCAGGAAATAAGCTCACTCTTCCTTCAGTCTACACTCATTATGGAGCTAAGGGACACACTGATTTCTTCATACTCTTCTCTCCTTGCTTAGCTTCAGATGCTAGGAGTTCAGCTCCATTCAAAGGAAGTTTCTCTAGATTCCATTGCCCAGGTGCAAAACTCGGTCCTGAGTTTGCGCCTTCAAAGGCAGTTTGCTTAGCCAGGGTCAACAGATTTTTCCAAGACGGTCTTCTGAGATAACTATTGCAAATCAGGGAACAGATTTTTAAACTCCTTCTGGCAATTCTAAAAGGACATGAAGAGAGGAATTAAAATTGTCATTGTAATAAAAAAATTTCTTTGTAATTCAGTCTCATGGATTGAATTTTATTTCAAGTTGAGAGTGCCAATCGGTTGACCTCCGTGCCTGCAAAACAGGAACCAAGTTCAAATTGGTTCAAAACTCGAAGCTAGTCTTGTGTGTAAATTTGCAGTCATCATCTTAACAATTCACTGCAGTGCTTCAAGAGAGATCTATTGTAGCCGCAACTTTGCAGAAGAGTATCTACAGGCTTCATTCACAGTTGTGCAGAAAGCTGAACGAGAGCCAATTCAATGTCCTGAACAGCTGCAAATGAGGTTAGAACAATCCATCCAATCTGGTTGTTATTAACCATGTGGATCCGCATAAGGCCATTCATGATTCCATTGAAGAAATGCTATCCAACCTCTGGATAGGTTGCAATTTAGGTAGGAGCCTCCCCTGAGCGTCTATTTTTACGGTATTCCAAAACATCTTTAAATATCTTCGATGCTGGAGTCTTTGTAATTTCCTTTGTCGCTGGTACTACAAAGACATTAAAATACCTGGGAATCTGTTCCTTTCTGGCTAATCTCCATCATTTCTTCTTCCAGGTATATGGAAAGAAGGGCTCCCATTATTACCCACTCCTACCCATAAGCCACTTTCAGGAATTCCAGCCCCCATAACTGTCTTCTGCCAGCCGTGAATTGCCACACTGAACCATTCACACCTGAAATATCAGAAATTGAAAGACAGAGATAAAATGTTTACCCCGCTCTGTGTGCTAATCAACTCAATCATGAAAGGATGTTTGCATCACACCCAAACATTTTTATTTTTCTTGACTGGTCACCGTCAATAGGTAATTAGTTCTGTCTTCACCTCCCACGTTTCCTTGTAATCTCATGATTGACTTATCACATAATCCTCAACTTGCATGCGCCATAGGTCTGGTGAGGTGAGATGAAATCTGTAACTAGGTTGTTGTTGTGATTCTTCACGTCAATCTTGGCTCCTGAAGATTGGAAGGAGGGGAATCTACATGCTTTTCTCTGTATTTTGAAAGCTTCTGAAGGATCAACACCACTTTTTTCCTTGCGCTAAGAGAAAAGGACTGACTCAAAGTCACCCAGTCTGGCTTTCGTGCCTAAAAGAGGGTTAAAAGTTATGGTCTCCCGTTGTCTAATCCAGCACCTTTAACCATTACACCAAACTGGCCCTCCATCCATAACTTAGGCCAGGGGTCTCCATACTTGGCAACTTTAAGACCTGTGAACTTCTCCAAACTTGTCAACTTTAAGGCTCATAGACTTCAACTCCCAGAATTCCCCAGCCAGCACACTGTTAATGTGAATTCTGAGAGTTGAAGTCCACAAGTCTTACAGGTTGGGGACTCCTGTATCTAGGGGGTTTCTTATCACATGGTTTTGCGTTTGCAAGCACCACCCAAACTAAGCTTCCTTTTGAGGCTGGTTGAATTACGTGGACATTATTTCCCCTTTTTTTGTGTGCACATTACATTTCTATTAGGCCAGCTCTGAAAATGAATGCACTTGAGTAAGCCCAATCCAGTTTAACTCCACTCAACTTAGGCTTCAAGCAGTCAGATATGATTAGTAAGACACACATCTCAAATGCCCCATGTCCTGGGGTCTCCGGTTTTGAACAGCCCCACAGGGCATGGATTCGGCTAGCGTGGCTTCTCTGGTGGGAGATGGAGGGAGGGAGGGAAGGCTGCTCGGCCCTCTGGGGTTTCAGGAATCAGCTCTTTCCTTCACGAGTTCCTTCTGGAGACCACGCCTTCTGCATACACCTTCTATGGCAAGTTTCGCCGTGGGTTATATAAACCGGCTGCAAGCAAGCAGGAGAATGTCAGGTGTGCAAGTCCAGGCGGAGCAGAAGAGACAGAGGGGGAAATGTTCAAACACCAAACGAAGGATGCTGAGGAGGACCTTCCGAAGATGCCCACCAAAGGTAGGAAGTCAACGCGTCTCTTGCCTCCAAGATACCTGACTTCTCCCTGACGTTGCATGTCCACAGCCTTCCTTAAAAGATCCATGTCTACCATACAGAGGTGGGGCTATACCCCACAGATATTCAGAATAGCAGAGTTGGAAGGGACCTTGGAGGTCTTCTAGTCCAACCCCCTGCTCATGCAGGAGGACCTATACCACTCTGGACAGATGGTAGCTCAATTTCTTCTTAAAAACCTCCAGTGATGGAGCACCCAAAACCTCTGGTGGCAAGCCATTCCACAGGAAGGAAGGAAGGAAGGAAGGAAGGAAGGAAGGAAGGAAGGAAGGAAGGAAGGAAGGAAGGAAGGAAGG
>JANHFO010010408.1:40119-54045 GCA_032468095.1 Pareas carinatus | reverse complement strand
GGGGCTGCCCTAAACAAGAAGGGGTCCACCTATTCTTCAAAGCACCCGAAGGCCGGACGAGAAGCCACGGGTGGAAACTCAACAGGGGGAGAAGCAGGCTGGAAGGAAGGAGGGACTTCCTGACAGGGGGGACAATTAACCAGGGGAACGGCTGGCCACCAGAAGGGGTGGGTGGTCCCATCCCTGGAGGTTTTTAAGGAGATATTGGACAGCCACTTGTCTGAAATGGGAGAGGGTCTCCTGCTTGAGCGGAGGGCTGGACTAGAAGACCTCCAAGGTCTCTTCCATCTCTGCTCTATTCTGCTATCCGATCCTATATCTTTATTCCATTCTATTCTATCCTCCTATATCTTTATTCTATTCTATCCTATCCTATATCTTTATTCCATTCTATTCTATCCTATCCTATATCTTTATTCCATTCTATTCTATTCTATCTTATATCTTTCCTATTCAATTCTATTTGACTATCCTAGCCTACATCTTTATTCTGTTCTTTCTTATTCTATTCTTTTCTACTATCCTATCCTACATCTTTCCTATCCTATCCTATGCTATCCTCTTTCCCATTCTATTCTTTCTCAGCCTATCCTATCTCTATTCCATTCATGTTACACCCCACACACACACACGCACGCACACACCCCCAGCATGTGCCAGGAATCCAGGCCCACCTCGCTGGCTCCAGCCGGTTTAGCCAGGCGCGGCTTTTATCGAGAGGCCCAGGGCCTAATTTGTATACAACAACACTCAACAACAGCGGACTTTCAGTTCCATTCACAGCTTGCAGGATGAAAACAGATCTGAAAGAGAAGCCAGCGCAAACCGCTTCCGTCCCGGCACAATTATTCCATTTGAGGGCACCGGTGTATCAATGTACACGGCAAGACGGATGTCCTTTGTGAATGGCATCTTAGGATTGCAATCACAGTTTGTTTATTGTTAAGTGTGTAGGGATAGAGCATGCACGCCGGAGACGCAAGCCCCTTGTGGGTCCAGACACCCTTGGCAAAAATAAATTCTGATTCCAATTCTTTTCGCATTTATTTCGCTGGACCGGAGTCAGGCTGGGCCACCAAACGGCCTTTCTCCACCAGGTCTTGCGGTTTTCAGACTCGGCGACGTTTCAGACGACCCGTGCAACTCTCCCATTTCGTGAAGGTATGATCGTCACTGCGGCTTGAAGGAAGCAGATGTTATTTGAAAAGATCTGGATGGGGAGATGGGCCGCACAAGTGTCTGGAGGCAGGAGGAGCCAACAGCTCTCGTTAAAAGTTTTTAATCCCGTTAATCGCTTTTTTTTAAGGGGTCTTTCCCCTACCTCGGTTCATATTTCGATTGGTATACTATTTATATCCTAGCACGCCCTGGGGGTTTCTCTCAATGCGGGATTGTTGGTCAATTGAGCCATCTCAACGCACAAACACACACACACACGCTCGCTCTGTGAATGGGCAAGTTCAAACCGGCGACGATAATCTTTCAGAGATGGCGTTGTTGTTGTTTTTTTCGGAGGAGGAGGAGGCTGTCCAGGTGCCAAAACAGAAGGACCAGCTGCCGGAGGCGCAGCCAGCTGCGGGCCGAGAAGGGGTCTGTTGGGGGAACAGATGGCAGGGAAGCGCAAAAGCACACCCGGGCTCCCTCGGACCCACAACTGAAACTGTCTTTCCGAGAAGCTCTGTTCCCGGGTCTCGAAAAGTCAACCTGTGGCCCTCCTGTCTCCGACGCGTCCAAGTGGGGGGAAAAACTCGCACAAAACCGAGGAAAATCTCGTGGGGCAGGTCGGCTGGCCAGGCTGGGAAAGTCCTGAAGCGTTGCACTTGGCGAGGCGCCCCGAGTCACAGGAGAAAGGGGGCGCCCGTTATTTCAGTCTAGGAAAAAAAAAGGGTGAAACAAACTCACTTGACGTGTGCGTGTGTGTGTGAGACAGAGGCGAGAGGCTTCACACCCGTTGACTCAGGGCCGATCCCAACGGTGGGGCAAAGTGAGTAGTCCCCACTGCGTCCTTTTTTTCATTCTGCAGTTAACCAGAATGCACTTTGGGGCATTCGCCGCCTTCTGACCTCAGCCCGCTTGGCCGTTGGCAAGGAACGGTGCCAGTTGCACCCGTAACACGTTGGCCACGCCAGACCGCTGCCATCTGGAGCCACTCGCGCGTTTCCTGCAGCGTCACGGCAACCGCAATCTGCCGTGGGTCCTCTTTTTTCTCTCCTCTCTTCCTAGTCGCGGCCTCCTGGGCCTGGCAGATAAGCTTCCTGGAGACGGTTCCCCGAAATGAAGCTTCGTGTTGTTGTCTTCCCGCCTGCCTGAAAATTTCTAAGAAAAAGATGTTCTTCCAATTCGCATAAATTCGAGGAAATGCAAAGACTTGGCAACCGAGGAGGTTTGCTCTTTGAAACTTAACGGCCTAGTTTTGGAAGGAACGACGTTCTACCGTGTTCCCCTGAAAATAAGACCGGGTCTTGTGTTAATTTTTGCTCCAAAAGACGCACCGGGGCAGTGAGGGTGAAACGGTGGCATGCGTGCCGCAGTGGGCACCCAGAGCCTTCTCTACTGGCATGGGAACCAAGTCGCCTTGGCATCGTGGCGCCAGGCGATGACGTCACAGGGCCATGCACACATTCAGATAGTGGTGCCGGGGAATGACATCATGGGGCCATGCGCGTGCTCAGAAAGTTGCGGCGCCAGGCGATGTCACGAGCCGCAACTCATCCAGGCACCCGGGTGTCTAAAAGGTTCGGCATCACTGCCCATGGGCTTATTTTCAGGGTAGGGCTTATTTTTGCTGCTCCGTCTCCAGTTGCAATGGACGCCCTTCCGGTAAACGCATCCGTCTGGCTGACGATCTTAACTGGGGCTTATTTTCGGGGTAGGGCTTAGTTTAGGGGACACAGGGCATTAAACTACTGGGATGCGAAGACCACGAATGGCCTCTTTTTTTGTTATCGCTCAAGTCTACAAACCGAGTTGGATCCCGACAACCAGTCTTGGGACAGGGGTCCCCAAACCCCCAGCCCGTCTGCCCACTCGCGGGATGCAGGCAGCACGCAAAACAAGGAACCAGTCCCTGGCGCCCAAAAGGTTGAGGGTGTGTGTGTGTGCACTGCTGTCGAAAGCTTGCTTGGTGTATTCCGTGCGATCCCTTGCAAGTACTTGAGGGATTTTGCAAATTACTATCTGCCTTCCGTATCAACGTCGTAATTATTATTTTGCAAACTCCTGTAAGGTGGGAGACGTGAAAAGGATGGGCGAAGCCAAGAAGGAGGCCCTCGTTGTTAAAGCAGTCCTTCCAATTGGTTAGGCATCAACTTGGACACTACCGAAATATCACAACTGCCAGTCATGGAACCCAGTGTGTAACTGGTCGTGCAAAACTAAATTCTTCTTAAATTCCTCAGGCTTTCTCTAAAGACGCTTAAACGGGGATTCCTCCTGACGCAAACAACCTCCTGTGAATTAAAAGGGATTAAACGCACAATTGTGGGATGATGTGGCTTTATTTTTTCAAACCACACAACAGCTCCCATCTGAACCTCCAGCGTTTCATTCTACAGAGATGTTTTTCTCAAAATCCAAGGGTGTTGGGGCGACATTTCCTAGAATTCAGCCAACTGTCTCCTCCGAACTGGTCCGATAGCAAAAATGTGGCCCAATTGCCATGTTGTTTTCTTCCGAATGCAGCCGTCTTCAAAAGCTTTCGTCCTTGCGGAGAGAAAATCCCATCTCCTGCAAGAGCTCTACGGATGTTTCTCAGATTTTTTTTCCGCCACTAAAGGGAGGCGCGCAACAAGGGAGTTGCAGGGCCTGTCCTTCTGCTTCAGCGATTCAAGGACAAGAAAAGCATCTAGATAACCCTATCAGCGGACTTCCTGGCCCGAACTGTGTTTTCCCATCTCCGGTTTCAAAGAGGGAGGGAAAAAAAGACGTTAAAGCAAAACAGAAGAAAGCCTTCAGACAAGGGACTGCCTGTTCAGCAAGGACTTTAACCCGGAATAATGGCAAATTTTTTTCAATCCGGTTCTCAGATTAGCAAGAATCAGTTTGCTTGAGGAAGAAAAACCTTCCCGCGTGGGAAGAAAGGCTAAAATAACGACCGTAATAAAAGTTTTCTTTCACTCAGAAGACCAACCCATTTTTTCAAGCTTTTATTTGGGAGGGACCAAGAGGGGAAGAGAGTTTCGGTTCTCAGCAAAGTTCAGCTATGGTCAACTATCTCCTCTGAAGAACTGGGCTCACCCTGTGGCACTTTGCACCTGGGCCGATGATGGGCAACTGTGAAACGCTGAAAGTATTTATTACCTTACAGTGGAAGGAGCGCAGGGCAAGGTTGCAGAATTCCTCACCCATTAGCCATAAAAGTCGCTTTATTGTGGTTCGGTCGCCAAGTTGTGATCCCATGGGCCACAGCCCGCCAGGCCTCCCTTGACCCTCACAGCCTCCCGCAGCCTGCCCAAACTCATGCCCGTTGCATCGGCGACCCCCTCCATCCATCTGCCGTCCCCTTCTCCTCCTTCGGCCTCCCGTCTTTCCCATCATCACGGCCTCTCTTCACATTAGGTGGCCAAAATATCTGAGTCTCCGCTTCATCCTTTGTCCTTCTAAGGAAGAGTCAGGATCGATTTCCTCCAGGACCGACGGATCCGAGGGACTCTCCAGAGTCTTCTTCTCCAGCACCACAACTCGAAGGCCTCGATTCTTCGACGTTCAACCTTCCTTACAGCCCAACTCTCACAGCCGTACACGGTCACTGGGAAAACCACGGCTTTGACTCTACGGATCTTGGCCCCAAAAACGGAGAATAGACTCTGTCCCTTCCATTTCCTGAATCGGATCCATTGTTTTCCCTTTATCTCTCCGGCCACCCTGCACCCTTTTGCAAGCCTCAAACCTTTCGTGTGATCTCTTGGCCCGAAGAATCTGGCGACAAGGACGGAGGTAGATCCCAGGTCTGTCCAAAAAATAAACAATTAAAAAATACAGGTGGGCTGCTTTAAGGAGCTTCTTGAAACCAATGTGCAGATTTCCAAGGACGAGATTTAAAAAAAAAAAAACAACCCAAGGTCACGGTCAGGATCTGGCCATATTGAAGCAAAAGGATCCGATCACTGGAAAAGGCAGCGACGCAAATCCGCAGCACAACTCCCAAGAAAACAGCCAAGACTCATTTCCCAACCTACCAGCCAAGTCTGTTAATTATACCCAGAAAAACAGATCTCTAAACACACACACACACACCCCCACACCCAAGAATGCTGTCTGCCCAGACACCCTTTTGGAAATCCTCAAAGGCTCAGTCGGCTTTTCTGGGGTGCTTTTTTTCCTTTTAAAGATGTGATTACCCAGTTAATAATTCTTAATTTCCGGGGACGCAAAGACAGCTGGCAGTCCCCTCTTTTGGCTATTTGGAAGAGGGTTTAAAAGTCGCGTGGGGGGATTGCTAATCACTTCCTGGAAGGAAACCAGCCACCCCCAAAGAGCATCTGCCCTATAAAACACATGGTTGCTGGCAACTTTCAGCCAGAGGGCAAGACAGAAGTAGAAAAAAAAAAGATCTCAGTTTTCTTTAACTCTACCCCACAAGATAAAAGGAAGGTCGAACCAGTCCAAAATCCGGAGCCAGAAAAGACACCGGAAGATCAGAAAAGATCACAAATTCGTGGCAGGATATCTTTTGGGGGCCTAGAACCTCTGAACTTTTGGAGTGCTTTCCCGCCCACCTTCCCTGTGCTGTGTACGGCATTTGGGGGACGGCTACCGGTCCTTGTGGCCGGTCAGTGAGGATTTGTGTGCGGTGCGACATGCGCGAATCCGAGGAAGCGGGTCGCAGGGCGCAGAAAAGGAGCCGCTTCCCCAAAGCAGCAGAAGGGGCACGGAAGGCGGAAGCGGCACAGAAACGCCCACCCACGCCTGGCGAACTAAAACAGCTCCCTCTGAATGGCTGTTTTAATTTAGAGGAAGCGTGAGCAGAAAACTTCCATTGTTTTACAACGGGGCCTGCTCAGACCTCGGAGGGCGATGTCCCCCCAACAGCTGGCTGCCACGGATCTCATTTCTCCTTTCAACTTCTGCTAACACAAAGGACAGCAGACGGAGCAGGGAGAAATCTGGAGGGGAGGGGAGGGGGGACGACAAAAAAAAAAACAAATGCTGAATTAACGGGTGGGAAATAACCAAGGTCGACTTAACAGCTAAAGGGGGAAGTGTCCCCAGCAGGAAAGGTCTGTCTGTCTCTCTTGAGGCAGCTGTCCTGGGGGAGACTGGCTGACCCCCCCCTTCCCTTCCCTGGGATAAAAAATTTCCCTTTCCTTTATTCATTTGCAAGGCCTCTCATTCCAGGAAAAGCCACCAGCGGATGACTTCACCAGACAAGAATGCCCTTAAAACATTTGCACCAGCTCCGGCGGGGTTTTTTTTCTCTCCCTCCCCTTCTCCTCCTTCTCTTTTTTCCTCTTTTAGGAACAGAAAGCAAAAAGCAGCTGTGCCAAGTCGCCAGGAGAGAGATCCTTTAATGGACGGTCTCGAATCCGGGATCAGGGAGGCAAAGAGCCTTGTCCGGAGAGGGCCGGGTCAGCCCCCGGCCCGTTTTGAGGACCCAGGCGCCCACACGGGCCCTTAAAAGCCACAGGGGGCAAAGAAGAGAAGAGTTCCACGGCTTTCCTTTTTTAAAATAAAATAAACAAATGGTTTCCCAAGTCGATTATCGGTACCACTTCTGTTTTTCTAGAACAATTCTAACAAGGATATGGGGGCTGGGAGTTTTGGGGAGGAGCGCCAGTGAAGCCAGAGGCCACGCACAACTGTTCCCATGCATTCTCCCCAGAGGGGCCAGCCTCCGCGTCATGTTTTCCCCAGTAAAAAAAAAAGAAATGAGAATTAATCAGAACAAACAACCCTCGGCTCCACCCCGTGTCTATTTGTGATCGGGCGCTAGAAAATCCAAGCGGGAACTGGAGATTTGAAGCAGGTGGTTAATTAGTGCGAAAAGCCCGAAGTTTTATCTGGCTTAATTAAATAGTGAGGAATAAGGAGCCTGGAAAGGCTAAGCAGGATGCATAATCACACACTTCATTTTCAGAGATCAACAGAGGGCGGGTATTTTAACAGCAAAGCTGCATTCGAGATCCCAGGGATCCGTTTTGTGACATAGAATCATAGATCATGGATCAGAGGTTTTGAGTCTGGGGTCCATGGACCGCTGGGGGCATGTGGCAGGTCGCAGGAGTGGGGGCGGATCCCTAGACAGCTCAAGAAAAATTTGGAAGAAGTATTACGCATGAATTGTCGATTAGTAATTAGTTGAACGGGTAGGAAGGGGGTCGGCAGCTTGAAAAAGGTTGAAAACCTCTGGAATAGATTGTCGCTCTTGATTTTTCTTCTCCGATGACTCCTTGGCATCGTGTGACCAAATTATTTTAAGCTTTAGACTCGTTGACACCTCCAGAAAGAAGCTTGGGCTTTGCTTCAGCTACCCCTGAATGATTTTTAAGTTCAACTGTTTTTTCTTGCAAGGAGTTCCTTAATATGGTTTCCTTCTATTCAGGAGGGTGAACGGTGCCCATTAAACCTTTCCAAAGCTGTAAAAAGCAACATTTATTTTGGCTGTGGCAAAAACTGAACCAAGCATGAAACTCACTTGCATTCTTGACCGGGCATCCTATAAAGATGATCTTTTTTTTTAAAAAAAAAAGCATGACTTTTGCTAGGGAGAGTCACACCATCACACCCAACAGTGATTTCCCAACACACCCCTCCATGTGCTGCAAAACTGAGACATTTATAATTATCAGATTGGAGGAAAAGGCACAAGTCTGTCAGTTAGACCAAGGAGCAATAAAATCGGGATCAAAGAAGGTCTTTGGATTAAGACTCTACCAAAACATGATTTGTGTGTGTGTGTGTGTGTGCGTGTGTGGTTAATTCTGAAAAGAACATTTATAACATTCAGACAAATACATCCCTCTGTTTAATCAAAGCAGGACATTCTAAGAAGACAGGAAGTTCTACCTGATGTATAACATTACCGACAACTTGAACGGTCAAGGGTTAAATTAATTTAATTAGGATGAACATTCAAGCACATATATTAAACACTTCATTGCTAGATTGCAAAAGAGTGATTCTGTCAGAGAGGAATGTGGGCAGGGCAGGACATCAGTAAGGCCTCCGTGTTGCTGGCAAGCTTTTAAAGGGTTCTTTATTAAAAGTCAAGGTCTTTGGAATAAACATCTTTCTGGCCTTGGCTCCATGCAACCGTTTTTCCCTTCCTTCCTATCGCAAAAAAGGGAAGTTAACTCAGTAGTCTAGCAGCCAAGAGGATCTAGGATGAAAACAAAACTCACACGGCTAATGACCGCTTCCTCTGATCTGCCAGGAAGTCAGAAGGGATCCAGACTTGGGTGTGTGTGTGTGTGTGTGTGTTATTAAAATATAAAATGCCAGTGAAACGGGACGGTTGGGAAAAAGAAACAGGCCAATGCAATCCAGTCTCACGTAAAATTGTCTGCTGCTCCTCCGAAAATGGGGAAACTCAGAGTCTGCCTGTTCGGTCAGATTAGAAAACCACGTCTTCAGCACTCGCCGGCTTGCCCTTTTATAAAACAGAACTTCGGAGAAGTGCCAAGTTTGCATATCTCTTAAGGAAAAACTTTGCATACTCTGCCAGCAAGCTTTGCAACAGGCTCGGTCTATTAGTCCCTATGAAAATTCTTTCCCCCATCCTTCTCTCAATTTTTTTTCTTTTTAAAACACATGGGGGGGGGAGGTGCTTCTAGATAGGCAGACAGGAGGAGGCAACTTTAACCTGTGTGCGAAATATTTTAATTTCCTTGCACTTCACTGCAATTCATCTTTTTAACCACCTCAATGCCCAGGGAACAGCAATTTGGACACGGTGCGGTGCAAAGGTCACAGGTCAGGCAGCCCCCGTCCCCAGGACCCAAGCCAGAATTCAGACCACCCCGAATGAAGGAACAAGCCTGAGCCCCCCTCCTCCTGAAACTAACCTGAAGCTAACCTAGGTCTAGGGAAGATTGTGGTCACTGTTTAAGTGATGTGTGGGCCCAGAGGGAAAAAAAACAAGCCCAGGGCTTCAACCCTCATCTACCAACAAATCGTCTGGCAATGTTAAAGGAAGAGGGAGAAAGAAAGAAAGAAAGAAAGAAAAGAACAAGGGACAATCATTCAGTCACGAGATGAAAACAAACATTTCAGGTTCCTGTGCTAACAGAAGGACCTCACATTGCAAGAATCGGTGAATGGGTTTTATTAGACGGTTTATGTAAACAAGCAGGCCTGCCAGCACCATGCCAAGATTTCTTTTTAACCTCTGCCATTATTTGGTCTAGAAAACAGGGGTGTCTAATCTTGGCCGCTTTTAAGACTTAATGGACTTCACAACTCCCCCAATTCACTGCAGCTGGCTGGGGGAATTCTGGGAGTTGAAGTCCACAGGTGCTTAAAAAAAATAGTTGCCCAGGTTGGACACCCTGGTCTAGACTGATGCACAGGGAAATCTAAAAGCAATCTAGACTGCAAATTAAAAGTCCTGCCGCTCTTATCGAAACGAAGCCACTCTCTCGAATAAAAGAAAAATCAAAGGAGACTCATCAGCTTATGAACTGTTTCATCCACAAAGGCTTAGAAAAGGCCACCAGGCACCCTCCAGGCTGGAAACATCTGGAGGGCACCCAGGCGGCTACCCACAGATCGGAGAGTGCGCGAGCCACAGGATCTCACGCTGCCAATCCACAGAAGCTATTCTGCTTTCTCACAGGGTAAGTGACATTCGTGTGCACATTTGGCTCTTTAAAAGGAACAACCTTTAACGCAACTTGAAAATAAAAAAAAACAAAAAACAAAAGCAGGGCGACTGGAAACCCCAAAGGGCCCTTTTCCCTTTAGAGAGGGAGGGGAAAGAGGGGTTTTCAGAATACTCTGCTGTTTTATAGGTGGTCAGCACAATCACACCGATAACCTTGTTGACTGAGATTTGAAGGCTTTCGGAAATGCCCGCTCTATATGCAGATGGGGAAAACTTGTCAAGAGTCACCAAATCCAGACTGGATCTGCAAAATCTCAAAGAGAGGAAGGTCTTCAGAGCATGCGCACGCGTTTTTGCATTTGCTTTTCAAAGCAGGCCAAGTTGACATCAGTTCCAGGTGACTTCGTAGACGCTGCAGCAAACTGAGCTCAGCTTACAGGGAACAAGGTCCGTGTGATCCGGGGAGGGGGCTAACGGCAGTGTGGCGCTTTTGAAGGGAGGGCAGTGGAGAGGGGAAAAAATGAACGAAAGAAAAAAACAAAAACCCACAGTCAGCCCTTTAGAGGATACGGTGTTGTTGGTGAGAATCTGAAGGACGCCAGGGGGGGTCTCTCCTCTCCTCTCAGAGCCGCCTGCATCATCCAACAGTTAAAAAGGCATTTTTCCGTCCCCCCCTGAGATCACCTGAAAGTCTTTAGGACGACACAGGACCCAGACTTTAGACCCAGCGATATTCTCCAGGTGAGGGTGGGTGGAGTGGGGGGGGGCACGATCCGCCGCCCTGTGCAAACAGACCCCCGCTCGGTGCATCTGAGAGTCTGTCTCCAAGACCTGCACCAAGGGGCAACACGCGCCCTCCTGCGCAGGGCTTCAGTCCCCTCAGCTTCGTCGGAGTGAAGCAGAGCGCACGCTTTTCTTCCCTTTGGAGAACCGACTTCCGTTTGTAAGACATCCTTTTTTGCTGGGTTGCACCTCCTGTTCCTGGACAGTTCGCAGCAGTTCCTTCCCAGGGAATTCCGACTGTCCCCGCTCGCAAGAGGTGAGCAGCTCAGTTTTTCTTATTTGCGGCAGGAACAGAGTAGTAAGTCCAGGCTAAGCTCTGCTCGGGAGAGGCCCCCCCCAACCTCTGCTGGCTCACCGGATCAAGTAAGCCAAGCTTGCTCCTAGGCCAGCCACGCTTGCGAAAGCCACCAGAATGTTTCTGATGCTGCCTTCCAGGTCCTCTACATGGAAGAATTTAACAAAGCCCTCCTAAAAGAAAGAACGGCACCGTTAATGTCCGGCTTTGGAGCCTGGCCGCAGCACCTGGCCGATTTAGAGAGTTCACAGAAAGCAAGCAAAAGCACACTTCGCATGAAGAGGGAAGCAAATTCCAGAAACTGACTCTATAGAATATGACCTGCAGAGGAGAACTTATTCTAACATAAAATATTCTTTCCCCCCCATCATCACCACCATTCTCAAAAACAGAAGCCCCGCCCCCCAAGAGTCCCTCTTGGGGGAACAGGAAGACCTGTCATGCATGCAACCTATGCCTACATGTCAAGGAACACCAGTTCATGGCTTGATTCGATTTAACGTGAGAGGCAGACCCTGCAATCTGGGAGTCTTAGGCAGCATTTGTGTCTCTGGACAACTAGCCTCAAGCACAGCTGAAGTTTCCACTCCCCCACCCCCCACATCCGCCACAAAGAGGAGCAGGCAAGGCAACACAGTCGCTTACCCAGGAGTTATGACGCAGCAGCCATTCCCTTTTGTCTGTCACCAGCACCTCTGTGATAATCTCTGCCAAATGGCTGATGCCGCTTTCCTGATTTACGCTCTTCAAGTGTTTGGCAACAAAGGCACCAAAAGAAATGAGAGTCACAATTCGCCCCCAGTTTGTGATGCCATCCTCGAAAACCTGCACTGCAACTTCTGACATAAGTTTTAGGTCATCTGCTTTGTCGATCGGCATCTTCCTCAGCATTCCTGAATTAAGAAGGGAAGGAAGGACTTTAGGGAAAGCGCCACAGAATATCAAAGAGGAGAAAAACATATTGGAAACAATCTCTGGTTTGGTCTGGCCATTTCCCTGCCCCGGTCACCCCCTCAGAAACTCAGTCATGGCTATTACAGCTTGTTCAAATAGCAACTGATGCTGCTTTTCCAGAACTAAAAGGAAACATTCCACTTTGTGTACAATAGATAACTCAGCCCCAGGGGTTCCCCCCCCCAGTAAAACAGGATGCAACTCTCGATTCAGATTGTTAAATGGTGCCACATGAGAGGCCAAGGCAGAACTGGATTCACCAGCTGATTTCAAAGCTCCAGGAAGTGAGAAGTCATGGTTTAGGAGAGTCTCTGCAGTACAGCAGATTAAGACTCCCAGTAAACAGGTGCTGATAAAATCTGTTACAGGGAAATTCAATAAATCAAGTGACTCTCAAACTCTTATTTAGGAATCGCAGATGGAAGGAAGCTCTGGCCAGCGTGCTTGGAAGTGAGGGCCGGGACATAGGACAGACCTAGGAAGTCCTGGCCTCCTACATCATCCCGGAACCTCACCAGCAACCACCCCACTGATCAAGAGAACTTAAGAGCTGGCCAATATCAAGCACTCTGCCAAAATCACCCCAAAGGCGAAGCACAACTGACTTGTTGTACAGCAAAGGAAGTTAAAAAAAAACCCGTTGGAGCAGCTCCTTTTTTTTTTTTTAACACCACCCTGTTTACAATGAGCTATTTTTCACTTGCTGGGCCCAGCAGGATACAAGCCGCTGATAAAGCTAATCTATAATGAGATTTTTTTCCCCCCTCCTCCTCTGCCTTGCCTGCAAGGTTGCCCCCCCTCCCCCCACAGTACAAAGTGCAGCTTCCTTTCTGCTGCAGCCTGATACTTTCACAGTGACTGCTTGCAGCAAACACAGGAGGGGAGGGGGGGTTGGGAGGGGAGGGGAGAGAGGAAAGCCATGCTGGCCTGCTGCAGCCCCCAGGCCACACACACACACACAGCCTCCCAGCCACCAGGGTGGGCTCCGGGAGCTGCAGCTGCCTTCTTGCAGCCAATCTGGGCCAAGAGCCCCTTCCTTCCCAGCAGAGGGCAAATGGGGAGGGGGGAGGAGAACAGACCCAGACTGTAATGGGGCGGGGAGGTTGGGGGAAGGCCACTTCAGATCCCTTCCTGTACATCTTGCAGCCTTCTCAATCCTCCCTGCCTTTCAGTGGGGGGGGGGCGGCAATTCCGGATGCATTGCAGTTTCTTAACATCCGCACACACACATCCTATCCCACCCCCCCAATCCTCCCTGCTTGCTGCCCTTTCCGGGTCTGGGGGTGGGGGTGCGCTCACTAGACCCCACCCTCTGTTTGCATTGCAGTTTAATATTATCTGCACCCCCCCATCCCCAATCTTCCCTGGTTGCTTTTTTCGGGGATGGGGGGGGGGCGCTCACTAGACCCCCCCACCCTGTCTGCATTGCGATTTAAACCTTTGCCGCCGCCCCCCCCCCGCAACCTCACGCTTTTTTCGGGGTGGGGGAACTCCCTCTCCTTCTGTTTGCATTGCAATTGCTTAACCTCCGCACCACCACCTCCCGCCCCGCCCTACTACAAGGCCCATCAGGAGCAGCGCCTGCCCCCGCGCCCCGGCCGCCCACCTTGGAAGGCCAGCTGGTGCTTGTCCAGGATGTCGTCGCAGACCCTCCGCAGCGTCTCCAGCGCCGCCGTCTCCGCCTCGCCCGGGCAGGGCCCGAAGCGGCCCAGCAGGCCCTGCAGGAACTTGCCCCCGCCGCCGCCGCCGCCGCCGCCCTCCCGCTCGGGGCCCCCCTGCTCGGCCGCCTCCCGCAGGTACGAGGCCACCAGCCGCAGCGTCACCCGGCGCAGGGGGTCCCCGGGCGGGGAGGGCGGGCAGGCCGCCGCCTCCGCCTCCGCCTCGCTCTCGGGCTCGCAGCCGTCCAGCTCCTCTTCCGGGTGGGGGGGCGCCGCCTCCGCCGCCGGGCCAATCAGCGCGCGCGCGGGGCCGTCCGGGGGCCCAATCCGCGTCAGGGGCCCTCCGCCAATCAGCGCGCGAGGCCCCTCAGCGCAGCCGGCCGGAGCCCAGGGAGGCCCTCCGACCAGGCCGCAGCCGCCGCCGCCGCCGGGAAGGGGAGCCGGGCCGTTGCTGACGTTGCCGCCTCCTCCGCCCC
>JANHFO010010408.1:17277-28342 GCA_032468095.1 Pareas carinatus | reverse complement strand
AGCTTGAGGGGCGGCGGGATCGGGGGGTTTCGAGCCCGCAAGTCTTAAAGCGGCCAGGGTCGGAGGCCCCTGTGACCTAGAGGGTGTTTCGGGCTTGCAGGGGCGGATGGGCGGCGGCGAGCCGACGTGCTCCCGCGAGCCGCCCCCTTTTGCAAAAGTGCCTCAAAATGCCGCAGTAGCCTTTCAAGAGATCGAACTCTGCATTTATCCCGCCAAAGCCATCCCGCCTGGAGGAAGGAGGGAGGCCTAATTGCCCCGGCGTGGAAGCACTTACCGGCTTCCCCGCTTCCGAGCTCCTCCTCTTCTGGGCTTCGGCACCCTTCGACGCTCCCTGCTTCGCGTCCTCCACGTCGCCCTTGACGGAGACAGAGGAACGGTTGCTAGTCTGGGAGGAAGGCCCGCAGACGGCTATTAAGCGGCCCGCGAGGCACCTGCAGGCCGTTGCTCTTCCCCGGCTGGTGCTAAAAAATTAATGAAGGGCTCTCGCAGAGTGGCGACGGCCGGGGCAGGCCGTCGCTGGGTCCTGATGGCCTGTGATTTACTTCCCCTGCCGTCCGTGCGCTAAAGGGCACTCCTTGCGCGGCTGATTCTGGCAGAATCTTTCCCACAATGCTTATAGGGGGGCCATCTCCTATCCATCAGGCATCTGGCTGGTGCAAAGAGGGCTGTCGTTGATGCGGTTGTTTTTGTTTTGTTTTGTTTAGTAGCACACTTTGTATGATGGATGGGAGGATTTGCAAAGACTCAAACTGACCCAAAGGTTGTTTCGGGAACACTTTTCCTGGAAACGGGGAATTCGGGGCGGGAGTGTGTTTTTTTTTAATAAAACCCACCCACCCCCCAACTGGCTTTGACTCCAGCCATCTCATCTCTTATTCGGCACCGTTTTCTCTTCGCCTTGCAGACCACCGAGGATGAGAGCTCAGAGGCCTCCCGGGTCTGGTTTGACTTCGTGCCTTTCCATTAACCGGTTGGGGTGAAGGCCAGAAGGGACACTGAGGGCTGCTGCTTTAGCTGTGCTAAATCTCCCGTCCCGGATCCCAGCTGCCCGGATTAAAGTCAGTCTCAAAGCCTGTGAGGTCCTTCCCGGGAACAGATCGGTGCGCGGATAAGATGATCTCCTGCATTGTTACGAGAATCCACCTTCTCATTGGCAGCAGACAGCAGGCAAAGTCAACCGGGTTAGGGGACGCGTAACTAAACCGGGATACCAGGAAAGCAATTCAAGTTTAGGAGAACAGATTAAGAACGGTTAGCACCAAGGATCGACCCTGCCTGACCATCAGCCCGATCTTTTGAAAGGATGCCTGTTGAAGAATAAAGCGCTTACTTTGTTTCCCTGAAATTTTTTCCCGCTTCGGGTTCTGCCCTCGGTGACTTCGAGTTCCGAGGTCTTGCTTATTAAATGATCCACCTAAAAGGAGATAAGCAGCCAAAGGGTTCCTGGCTAAACTTTAGCAGACCGCCTTTCTGCTTGGGTCAGGCTCGAGCCTTATCGAAGAACAGGTGTCACATAAAAAGGGGGCTGGTTCCGCCTCACCTTTGGATACACAAGCCTCGAGCCCCGAATACGGTTTCGTTCGTGCGGCTTCAGTTTTGACCGCCTGATGTTTTGCTCTTTAAAAGCCATTTGCCAGGCAGCAAATAAAGCCGAATCCAATTAACTGGAAGCTGGGAAGCTGTCCCAGCACGGCACGGTTGGGGGAATAGTCATAATGGCTCAGGCTGGGGCTGGGGCAAAGCGGCACACTCCTGCACTCAAGGAGCAGAACCCGTTTCCCTCTTTTACACCGTGGGGAGAGCAGGGGTGTTGGGGGAAAGACAGCCGTGCTTTGTACCTTAGAATTACTGATGGGGCAGCTCTGGCCTTCTTCTGTGATTTTCTCTTCCTCTCTGCAGAGTAGGTTTTGTTCTGTAAAGGGTTATGAAAATCTTCAGAAAAACCGAATAAACGAGAATTAAACTTTTGAACGGCCTCGCTACATTCTCAAAATTAGGTGGGGGTCACGCTGGAAGCAGGGCTGGGGGCTGAGGTGCCGGGCTGTGGAGGGGAAGCTGCTCCTCTCTCTCTCTTCATTTTCCAAAGCTAGCAAAGTACCGGGGGCAGCTAAGCATTACCTTATCCACGTGTTTAGCCCAAGAAAACCTGTCCCAACTATCTAAATTCAGTAAAACAAACGAACAAATTGCAATGGGACGTAAGCCAAATGGCTTTCCAGTCAGGAGGACTTTTCATGGGCCAGAATTTAACCCCTAACATTTGCATCACTTTTCTGGAGGTGGAAAAAAGTACCGAGTGTGCCATATATATATATTTTTGCATCTCACGCTTATTCTTCAAACATACTGCATGATTCACATGCCCATTAAAAGCACCGTGTTCACAACGACGCACAGAAATGTCAGGGAGACGAATGTCCAGTCATTTTGGTACAGGAGAAAGCCCCATGCAACGTGTACCTTCACGGTGCAGCTTCCTGCTTGCATTCTTCTGCCCTCTTGTTTTATTTTCTGGCACAAAATCTTCCTGTGCAAAACACACAAACAAGAACGCCTTCACACTCAGCTGTTCTGATGATTTTAAAGATGGGCAATGCAAATAATGTTATAGCATAACGTAAAACGGGTTCCTTCAGGCCCCCAAGTAAATCCCAGCCCTCTTACATCCATATTTTGGCTCTGGCCTTCATGGGGGTGCCGGTCCTTCACAGAAGCGAGGGAGGAGTCCTCCTTGATGATGGCTTTGTCCACCCGCTCCATGCGGTCCTTCTCAGTGGTCACTTTCACTTTCAGCACGTGGAAAGGGGTGGGAACCTCCCCAACATTGAGGTACAGCGGCTCCCCCTCAAAGGCCATCCCTTCGCCGTCGCCCTCTTTGAATCCTGGGGGCTGGTAGTCAGGTGGTGTAACTGCAAAGACAATAATCCACCCTTTGCGGTGAGACATGTCAGCTCGTTCGACCTATCTCCCTCGCTATATTAGGATTTTTTAAAAGATACCTTCGTCATAATAGAACAGCTTCATCGTCAAGCAGACATTATCAGGCAGCGGGCCCAGGTTTTGCATCAGGATGTAAATCTTCCGGATGAGCAGGACACTTGCTTTCTTAGTATCGGCGCAGGTGATGCTTGATTGATTCTGCTGACTAAAAGCACAAAGTAGCCGGAGCTGGGTTACCAGGCCCAATAAGTTCATCACCTACTGTAAAAAGAGGGCACTGAAGTTTTAGCGTTCTTCCCAAGTCTGTACACTCAGCTCTGTCCAAGTTGTTCCCTTGCACCTAGCTGTGTCTGCAGACAGGTGTTGCCCCAAAGTGAGGGCAGCAAGGGCAGCAAAACACCTTCTTGACAAGGAAGTTTAGAGGAATTAGACACACAGTGGGAGTTTATAAAATTGTGCAAGGTGTGGAGAAAGTACATAGAATTGTTTCTCTCTTGAATGTGGCGTCCTCGTGCAACGCAGCCTGATTCAGCGCACACCAAAGGCAGAATGTTTTCACAGAACACCCTCAATTTAATTTATGACAATTGCTCCATGGGATGTGGTGTTGTTCTTTCCACTCGCTTAAGTAACTTTAAAAGGGAATTAGTCAGATTCATCACGGAAGATAAATCTATCAGGGAGGACAAACCAGGAAGGCTGGATGGGACTTAAAAGGTCAAAGGCCAGATGAGCATGAATACCAATTGTGGGGAGTAGGAAGAGGGGGCGAGGCCGAAATGCTGGGCTTCATTCATCCTTGCATGATGAGTTAGGGGTCTCCTTAATTCCAGAAGACAAGTCTATGTTTGCAATTTTTGAATTTCTGCAGAATTTAGGAGGTAGTCAAAGAAGTCTTGGATAATATTTGTTGCAACAACCCTATTTAGACTTTGTAACAAGCCAATTCTTAGTGAGCAATTGTTATGAAATAAATGTCCATTTTCTTTGTCAACAAACATGGCTGGTTGAATACTCAGTTTCCAAAATCAAAGCATATGTTTCTCCACGCTTTGCTGGGACAAATAGCTAGAAAAATATTTTACTGGCGTTCTTTGACGAAGAGGGAAATATAAAGGCATACCTTCTGAAATCCATTGAAGGTCCTTTGTCTGTGTATTTGAACTTAAACTGGTAACATTCTGTAACCGTCTAACACAAAATGTGGCAGTTATTTATTTAGCACTCAGAGGGAGAACTGTGAGTGAAAGGACAGGATCAAATCTATTTTGCAATGCCAAGAAATAAATTTCCAAGCCTTGTGCACAAGATTAATTTTGGGAACAGCATTTTGCGCACACATAAAAAATAAAAAAGTAGGTGGTTTCTCAATGGTCCAACTAAAAGGATAAGGATGGAAAAAAGGAGTCTTCCATGTGTTTACTATAATACAGAGGTATAGTGACACCTAGTGGGTTCTGGCTTTATTATTTTCTATATCAAGAGAAATAGTTTTGATAAGGAAAAGGAAATTATTTTGTTTCCTAAGAACAGAAGAGCTATAACTCATTTCCTTCTAGCCTCAGTGCTGATCATTCTTTTTGACTTGATTTTAGATTCTGTGAAAAGCTCTAAGTACCCACCTTTATCAAAATGTTCTTTGTAATAAAGGCCTTTATAAGAATTTTAATAAGATGTTTTGATCCAAATCAAAGCATCCAATCACAAAGTTGGTAAGAAATGACATGGAAGACATACCTGGGGATCCTCCTGGTTGGTGTAAACCTGTATTCAGTGACAAACAACAAAACGAAATTGAAGCAAAGGGAAAGCAAAGGTTCGTTTTCATATATGGAATATATCTTTGCCAAACTTACTGCTAAGACGATTAATCTGAGCTGTTTAAAAGACAAGCAAGAAAGAAATTGACATTAGAAGGATTTTCACACTTACTTGTAAAACTGTGGCCCGTTTTAGAGATAAAATCACATGCTGACTTACATATTTTTTCTGCAGGGCATCATAACATCCTAGCATCCTATAAAAAAAAGATGAAATAAGACTGTGGCTCTAGACTTAGCCTTTGCATGCATGAACCGACAATACATTTTAAGTGTATTAATTGAAACAGAAAATGTGCAATGGTGCCAGACAAGGCATCTCTTTCCATATAGTATTGATGACTGTTTACCAGTGGGTTTTGGTTAAGAAAGCCAATTTATATACTTATGCATAAAGCATAACATTAATTTAACTGAAAACATTTCTTTTGCCATACGTCATCTTGTTGATTTGTTTCATTTATAGACTGCCCAAACCCCAACAACTCTACTGTCCACCGCATGTGAACATGTGAATTTTCAAAAGGGTCATTCGTTTTCTGCTAGCTACTCTTGCCAGAGGACACAAAGCAGCTGGAAATTGTGTGGGGTAGGAAGACGTACCATTTCACCAGCTGGCTGGACCCGGGGCACTTTTTATCCTCTTTCAGGATCTTCACGCAGAGATCTTGAAAGACACAAAGAAACCACCAGGATTTAATGGCGATTAAACTTTTGATTGGCTGATCTAAACCATTTTTGCTTCTGTGAAATCTGACTTGTAGACCAATTTTCATGGCTGTCGGGAGGGAGGCCGATGACCTCACCATGCAAGGAAATGACAGCATCCGCATGACATCATCGTGCAATGACATCACGGCTTCTGCAAAATCTTCCCGATTAGGAGTTTCAGAGATCCATATCTTTGCCCTGCCCCAAATATTCAGAGATGTCAAATCTTTCCATGCAAAACATGCTGATAGCCCTACACCCCATAGTCTTAAAAAGGGAACTATTGTTTTTTTTTAAATGTTGCATAAAGAAATGAAACCTCCCTTTCCCAGGAAGTTATTTTAACTTCCTGCTATTTGGATAGCAAGAAGCAAAAAGTTCACACTGGTTTAGAAAATTTTAAAGCAACTTTCCCCCTTTCATATGCAATATGAGCTTTTTTAAAATAAATGTCTCAGTGATGTTACTTGAACATGAATGATTCCTTTGCAAGCCACTTCATCTTTTTATATCAGCAGGGTCCAAGCTTGGCAACTTTAAGACCTGTGGACTTCAACTCCCAGAATTTTCCAGACAGAGGAATTCTGGGAATTGAAGTCCATAGGTCTTAAAGTTGCCAAGCTTGGACAGCCTTGCTTTATATATTTAAATGCATTTTAACTCTCCATGGTAGAGAAGGGCTTCTTCTCAATGGTCCATGTTCTCTTCTGGAGCCTCCATGTTCTTCAAGCCCTTCCACATCCTTCTAAAAACCTTTTTCCAGCAGGATTTCTCCTTCTTTTTGCATTACCATCTAAATATCTCGTCCCGTAGGCACTTTCGGGCAAAATGCCCCTGAGATAGGTGATGCAGGAGACAGAGATGGCCAGCAGCCGCTTCACCAACATGAGGGATTGCTGTTCGGTTGCAATTTTGGTGGGGAATATGGCCGCAGTCTGGAAAAAAGAAAGAAATCTTTGGTCTTCCAGGCCAAACGATCCTAGATTTCGATCCCGGAGGCGGGGGGGATCCGTCCTTTGGGCGCCTCAAGCCTACCAGAGGATTCCTTTGCTTCTGCAAAGTGGCCATGTCCTTTTCTAACGGGATATCGCACTCCTCTGTTAATAAAAACGGAAGACTCGGTTAGCTCCGGGTTGTGGAGGGGAAGAATGAATTAGGGGGGGTGGTCCGGCTTGGGGGAGTTTATGGCCGCGTTCCCACAATGCCCTAAGCCAGGGGTTGCCCACCCTTGGCCCGTTTCAGGCTTGGGGACTTCAACTCCCAGAATTCCCCAGCCAGTACGGGAAGTCTGGGACTCGAAGTCTCCAGGGATGAAAGTGGCCATTTTGGATGCTTCTATCCCTAAGCCATCATTTCTAGATGCCAAACCAGGATGGCTTAAATAGGTTGGGGAAGGTGGCCTTCAGGGAGAGCCAGTTTTCGATGGCAGCGATTATATGTCCCTGGAACAAATGTGTCAGGATTTCCCCAAGTATGACTGTGGAGAATATTGCACAGTCTGCCATCTTTTTACCCTCACACCCCCAGGACCCCAAAATGTCTGGCCATGTTGGGAAAGGCCAGTTGGCTAATCCACCAGACCCTCCTGGCCTATCCTCCATTTTGGCTGCCTTTCCATTCCTAAGGGAAGGGGGGAAGCAAGCTCGGCCCCCGAGGGGGAACCAAGGCTTATCTTGCCGCCTCGGCTCCCTCGCTCATGGCAAAAGTTGACCCTCCCGAGCTAGTGAAGGCCAAAGGGGCCAAAGCCGGCCGTTCTCCTCACAGCCAGCCGCCATGGCCGATGCACGAGAGGGGGAATCGGATGGCCTGTTTGGAGGGATCTGAAGCCTCCACGGCGCCGTCTAGAAACCTAGCACCCATTTTTGTGTGTTTTCTTTAAAAAGGGACACTGGGAAGGGGGAGAGAAGGCACACCGTTGGGGGGGCGGGAAATGGCTGCCTCAGGCTGCTCCCCCCCTCAGACACGAGGCTCGCTTTTTGACTTTCCCGCCTTTTTTCCCTCAGGCGGCCCCAACGGTCGCCCACCCCTCCTCCCTTGACTTTTCCCGCCTTTTTTCAAAGCAGGCGTGGCTGCTGATTGGATCCCTGCCCAATGACGTCATGTGGAATGACACCACGTGCCTATGACATCATGCCTCCCCCCCCCCGTTGGAGATCCTTTTCTAATTTGGAATCTCATTTTGATATAAATAGATACAGAGAGATATAAAGATATAGCAATACAGATTAGAGATAGATCTGGCAATGGCTTTTAAGCCTGCCTTTGAAATTGTTTATTATGTATAAAGATTGTTTATTTTATTTTGGGGGGGGATTTATACTTAATGGACTTATTTATTTCTTAAGTTCATAGAATTTCCCGTGTCATCGTGACTCCTTAAGATAAATGTTTAAGGGCAATTTTAAAAGCGTCCTTAAAAACCGGAAGGGCCACCTTTGCCAGCTGTCGCTTTCTAAACAGGTTGGGACTACAAATCCCATCTCTGCCCCAATCAGCATGTTCAATGGGCAGGGAAAGATGGGTTGTTGTACACCCGTCCCTTCCCAGGTGAAGGAAAGGAGGGGGAAGAATAGCGCTGGGACTACAACACCCATCATTCATGATGGGGAGGGGAATGGTTAATGTGCCATCTTTTTCAGAGCTGGGGTAAAATGCTCTTTTCTAGCCCATGTATTCTCCATATTTTTTCTTCTTTGGTCAAAGGAGCAACAGACCAACATTAAACCACCATGCAATCAAGAAAGCACAGCAACTGGGTTTTCACAGGACACCAAGCCACATTTTCTCGAAGGTGCATTGCCTTTAATCATCTTTAATACAGGCCAAGGTTAAATCTGGGGTTTTCGAATTCAATTTCAAGCAGGGTTAGGAAAAAGAGGATCCTGCATATGTTGCAAGAAAAAAAAAGGAAGGTTTTCAAGAAAAAACATTGAGCGTCCATTTGTCTGGGGTGATATAAGGTCTCCTGTCTTGGGCAGAGAGTTGGACTAGATGCCCTCCAGGGTCACTTTCAGCCTTTCTAATGTCGCCTTCCGTGCAACGGCTCCGTCCAATGAAAATATCCTTTTCTTCCAAGTATTAAAGGAGACTGAAGCGCAACCTGCATGCGTCAGATGCTTTCCAGAGGAGAAACCATCTTGCAAATGGCTAAACCTTAAAAAGGCTTTTGCTTTGCATTCCTGAATGCAGATTCTGGATGTGGTTTTCACTCCATCCCTTTTGTTTCGCTGGCCCAAATGGAAATCCTCGACAATTACCCGGCACTCTTTGGTTGTTCAAAGCAGATTGGCCGACATTACCTGATTAACCGATTAAGCCTGGCCGTGCTCCTGGGATCGTTAGCAAATTCCATACTAAACCCAGATAAACTCTCATTTGGGCTGCTTGTCTCAGATCTACCAGGGGGAGCTGACCGGAAAGATCTGGGTCTTGGCGATCAATCGCTCTTCCCAAACACAACAGTTAGATTTATATATATATATTTAAAGGCTAAGATTAGCTGCCTAATAGGGCTCCTCAAGCAAAGAAAATATCCAATTCGAACTGGAGACGCCATCTAAATCCGCGGGTACGAGCAGTAGCTGGCGATGCCACAGCGATTCCTTTGGTTTCTCGCAATTTTAATATAGCCATCGTGGCCAAAGTTGATTCCCCAACTGTCGGAATAAAAAGAGGAAAATAATTAGTATATGCTTTAGGGATGAGGCCTTTCTTAAGTGAGGATGGAGCGTTGTGGGTTGGGAATGCAACTGATATTCCTCAAATTATATGGAATTTCTCTGGCAACTTTGGACAAAGTTAGACGCTTTGATTGACAAGGGGCAAAAAATCGCCAAGATGCCAGTGCATTCTACAAAGATGAGGCGGTCTCTTGCAAGCTGCATCCTGAGGAGGAGGAGGAGGAGGAGTTGCATTTTGGTATAATGCAATGTTTGAATCTAGTCTGTGCTACCTGATTTCCATGTACTTATCTAAAAAAAATAGTTTGGGTCTCCTTTTCTACTTGAGCAGCCCTTAATCTGGCTTATAAATCAAGAGACTTGCAAAAACACCCACCGCTTCATTTAAAAATCCATTTTCCCTTTGTGCAAAAGTACATTGCACATCATGCGTAATCTCCCTCCTGCATCCTTGCAAGCAAAGGGAAGCTGGCAAATTTTCAACTGCCCCTAAATCAAGTCCTAAGCGTGATGCCTCTTCACAGAAATAACTGATATTCAGGACCCAAAGCATCTTAAAACCACTTTGCCCAGTCGTGAATCCTGGTTAAGCCGCTGGGCGATGTAGCTAGCTATTGAGCCTGCTCACGGAAGGCCAATTCCTTTGGGTGTCCTGACACACTTGTTAAAACAAAACTCTGATTCTGAATCCGGTCCTGAAACTGCCCCAGGGGCTGGCCTACCTGTTCTTCACAAGCCAGTAATCCATCCCATTCTCCTTCCCGTATCCAACCACCAGGACCGCGTGGTTCAGATGCTGACTGGTGCATTTCACATCGTTGTAAACTCCTGTTCGGGGGGAAAGGGGGGAGAAAAACCAAAAACCAAAGTGGGTGATAACTTTTACATGTTAGTCGGGAACGCAGCCTCTCGAGCTCACGAAATCAAAATCTTGCTCCTATTAGCAGGTAAATGCAGACCAATTTCCTTCTGTGCCTTAGGAATGCTGAGAACCCACCTCGCTTGTACAGGAAGAACGTCGGCTGGTTTGCGTTGACGGCGGCGGAGACGGGTCCGACCCTGGCGACAGCGTCCTGCAGGTAAGTCTCATTTCCAGACGGAAGCAAGACGTATTGAGAACAGGTGGCCGCTCGCGCGGAGGGATTGTAGTGGCAGACCCCGTCCTGTGGGAAGCAGGAAGACGTTCCAACTGGTTTTCCTCCCGGACAAACCCACTCGCCCAAGCCCGGTGCGTCTTCCCTCCGGCTTAATTTCTTAAATTTTAATGAAAATAAATAAAATAAACGCTCCTAGGATCGCGATAAACGTTTTCTCCACCTCGATTCGGCCAGCCGAAAAGCTTGATGAGGGATACATAGTTTTTGAAACACATTTTTATAGGGGCGATAAGGATTGAGAAAAGCTGTCTAAATATCACTGCTTGTAATAGATGCTTAATTCATTCCTTTATCAATTGAATTCCGGGACACAGCCATGCCTTTCTTTGCTTCAAAAGGGGCAAGTGCCATCTTGATAATGCTCCATTTGACATGAATGAAACAAATATATATATATCTTTTAAGATGGAACAGCCACTCACTCTAAATTGTTCCTTTCTCCCCACCCCAATCACCTTTTAAAGCTGGATTACACAGAAGCACAAATGGATCCCATGACACAACCCTATAAATTAACTTCGGAGCCAGTAGCAAGGGTGTATTTATGTTGGTGTGAGTAGGAGTACACTCCTACTGTCAAGGAAGTCAGGGGAGTGATTAAACGTGCCAGTTACAACATTCCCCACTCTTTGCAAATCATCACACACACAAAAAGACCAAAGAGAGACAGGTTTTAGACCAGGATTGTCCAACCATGGTAACTTTAAGACCTGTGGACTTCCACTCCCAGAATTCCCCAGTCAGCCATTGCATGGCT
>JANHFO010010398.1:241265-251925 GCA_032468095.1 Pareas carinatus | reverse complement strand
TGAAGGGGTTTCCATCTGAAATGGAGGGGCCTGGACTGGCTGATTCAGCTGGTTGGCGGCTCCCTCCTTCCTCCCCCTTGTATGCTGTCTCCTGGAGCACCTGGAGGGCCGGGGAAACCCTTTTGTCCTATAATACCCTATTTAAGAAAAGGAAAATTTAAGGAGGGGTAATAGAAAAAAGAATTTAAGAAACCCCGACACTTTACTAGAAGTCTTCTATCAGTTTTGAAAAATATAAAACCAGTAAATCTTTGATAAATTTGCAATGTCATTATACCAAAGGAAAACTAGAGTCTGCTGGTCTATATCTGGATGACCTGCTTCAGATTTCCTTCAAAGATCTTATATTGCTGTCTTTTCACAAACATCAAAATTACTTCTCTGAACCTCCTAGGATCATTGTCTGAGATAGGCTGTCATGAAACCTGTCTCTGTGTGTACATGTATGTGTACACAGAGACATGTTACATGATAGCCTTAGACAGACAATGATCCTAGGAAGTTCACAACAATCAATAAAAATAACACTATAAAAACTTCATATTCTTTTCATCGGATGCCAGACCATCAGTACTGTTGACTCCCTGACTCAAATCCATCCTAGTTTAATATAATTCTGTTTCTTTTTGGCTTACGTTAAAATCATAGAATCACAGGTTAGAAAGGACCTTGAAGTCATTTCCTCAGTGGAGGCAAGTTCATTTTGAAACAAAGTTTGGTGTTTTATTGGAAACTTCCATTGATGGAGCATCCACAACTTTGGAGAGCAGTATATTCCACTGTTTAATAATTCTAAATATTTCAAGTTTTGATCTCTCTCCGTTAATTTTCCACCTGCTGGCCCTTGCCTTACTCTTGGGCTCTCTGAACAATAAGTCCATGCCTTTCCCCAGTTGACATTCCTTTGAACAGAATGTGGAATGAGTATTATCATATATTCATTTAGGTTTCTCTTCTTTAAGCTAAAGTTACCAAGGTTCTTTAACCTCTCACAGCATTTAGCCGCCAAGTTCATTATTATATTTCTTATTCTAGTATGGACACTTTTTAGTTCCACAGAACTATTTTTGTATGGACAAAAATGGGACACAATATTCCTGGTGTAGATGACAAGTGCACATAGAGTGATATTATCACATATTCTGATTTTAACACTGTACTTTTATTAATGCAACCCAAAACTACATTGGCTATTTTGGCAGCTGGAGCACATTGCAACTCATGCTTAATCTGTGATTGTACTAACATACACAGGTATTATCACAGGTATTACTCCTAAGCCAGGTATACCTATCTAGCTTTTCTTATCTACATTAAGAATTTAAAGCTTTTCATCTTTCCAAGTGCTTTGGTTCCTATTTTGTTCAGTGCTATCTCTGTCTTTTGTACCTATTACAATATTTTGCTCCTTGTAGCTGGAACTTTTGCCTGGTTTTTTTTTGTTCCTGAAAGGTTATTTGGATTTACATTTGATAATTTAATTTTATTTTCCATTGCCCTTGTAAATGCCAAGCCACAGTCTTTAAGCTTAATGTACACGTTGTGCATTATCACAAAGATAAATAACCATATATCCTTATAGTGAAAATTCATATCCTACTATCCTAATTATGCTTGAAAGCCACATCATTCGTTTTAGTTTCCTTCATAACTTGCATAGTAAACCTGGTCTTGTAGCTCTGTTTGGATTTTATAACTCACTTGTAATTTTGAGTTAGTCACTTCCTCAAAGCACAACCTAACTCACAGAATTGCTGTTGTGGGGACAAAATGAAAAAGGATCCCTACATATACCATCTTGAGTTCTTGGAGGAAAAGTAAGGTATAAATCTAACAAACCTCACTACCTTTTCCTTTTCCTCATTACACTTAGTCCATGCTTAATGAACATTTAGTAAATGTTTGAAGCTACAATTGCATTGAAAAAAGTGACTTACAACTGGTCCTTGCACTTATGACTGTCACGGTATATCTGCATTTGCAAAATCACAATTTGGGTACTTGGCAACTACCACACATTTATAACTGTTGCAGCATCCTGCAGTCATGTGATTGTCATTTATGACCTTCCCAAGTAATAAGTTCATATGATGTGTTGCTTATCAATTGCAGGTGATTCACTTAATGACCACTGGAGGAACTTCTGTCACTAAGTGGGCAATCATTATGTTTTGCCTAATGATTACCTTACTTAGCAATGAAGCTGTGGTCTCAATCAGATTGTTAAATGCAGGCTGCCTTTGTATTGTGTTGTAATAAAATATGTTATTTAACTAAGTCTGTTTTTCTCATAGACTGGGGAGAAAATGAAAGAAAACAGAAAAAGAACTAGCTACAAGCAGAGACATCCAGGCTTAAGGTTATTCCTGCCAATATCTTGTCCAAATTTGTGTTTTCGTTATTTCTCAAAACAGGAGAGAAAACTGTGGAAGTTGTAATGATAAAATGGTCAAAGTAGAGCATTCTGATCCATAAAATGTAGATTATGATTGAAGTTTTCCAAGACAGTAGCAGTCAAAGAATAAATCAGTATTGAAATTCGTATCATACAGTGGTCACTTTCCAGTATGAAAAAGGTCTGTATTCTTTATGAGAACTTTAAAACACAAATAATATTGCAAAAGCCGAGCACATTGATTAAAGTTGAAGTGATTCTATTTTTCTTGCTAGAAAAAGCTGAAACATTGTGAAGTAGCCGTAGATCGGGTTTGAAGAACGAGGCAGGGAGACTCTTTCTAGTATCTTTATTGGCAATGGTGATCAAGTAGTAACTGTTTCAAAACGGCCCATGCAGGGCTATTTATAGAGTATTCAAACATACACTGTAACCAATCTCAGGTCGGGGATTTCCCGCCATGGGAAATCCCCTCCCAGATCCTTATATGGATCTAACAGTTTCACAATTTCTGGAGGCAAGTTGTTCCACTGATTAATTGTTCTGTTAGGAAATTTCTCCTTAGTTCTCTCCTTGATTAGTTTCCATCTGTTGCTTTTTGTCCTGCCTTCAGGTGCTTTGGAGAATAGCTTGACTCCCTCTTCTTTGTGACAATCCCTGAGGTATTAGAACACTGCTATCATGTCATAAACACTGCTATCAAAAATAATTCTATTCTATTCTATTCTATGTCACACATAGTCCTTTTTTTCATTAAACTAGACATACCTAATTCCAGCAACTGTTCTTTATGTTTTAGCCTACAGTTCCTTAATCATCTTTGTTGCTCTTCTCTGTACTCTTTATTGACTCTCAACAACTTTTTTACATCATGGCAACCAAAAATGGATGCAATATTCCAAGTGTGGTCTTACCAAGGCATTATAAAGAGGTACTAACACTTCAGGTGATATTGATTCTATTCCTCTATTAAAACAGTCTAGGACTGTGTTGGGTTTTTTGGCAGCTGCTTTACCCTGCTGATTCATATTTAAATGATTGTCCACAAGAACTCCAAGATCCTTCTCACAGTTACTACTATTGAGCCAAGTACCACCTATACCAACCCTGTGCGTTGGGTTTTTCTTGCCTAAATGTAGAACCTTACTTTTTTCACAATTGAATTTCTTTTTGTTAGATAGCGCCCAGTGTTCAAGTCTGTCAAGATCCTTCTGAATCTTAAGCCTATCTTCTAGAGTGTTGGCTATTTCTGCCAGCTTGGTGTCATCTGTAAATTTGATGAGTTCCCCATTTATCCCTCATCTAAATCATTGATGACAGTGGCAGGTGGACCACTGCCTAGTGCAGGGGTTTTCAAACTTTTTCAAGCTGCAGGCCCCAAAACAGGTCATTGCTATATGGTAGATTCCATTCCCACAAATTGAACTAATTACTAATAAACAATTCATGTATATTACTTTTTCCAAATTTTTCTTGACCTGTCTGCGGACCCCCTAGCAACTTGCCAAGGACGACCCCAAGGGGTCCGAGGACCATAGTTTGAAAACCTTTGGCCTAGTGGACACTGGCAGACCACTATTGAAAAAACTGTGTCAAGAAAGCTGCAGGGACTTGGTCCCAGTCACTAGGAGTCAAAACTGATTCAAAGGCACAAAAATGACAAGACGCCCATTGCATTTCTCCTAATAATTGCTAGCACAATACTTTCTAATTTCTATTTTTAATATCATTTCTTTACATCAATATTGCAGATTTTCTTTCTGTGCTGAATTGGAAGCATTCTAGATTTTCCACGGAACTATAGAGAGGCAGTAAACTTTCCATTTAATGAATCTCAGTTTAGTGTATTTCAGCTAAACAGAGGTTGAGACATGGACTGAAGTCTTGACAATAGGTTTTTATTTCAGCTGACTTTCCAGCTATTTTTGTCATGAGAGAACAGCAGTTTCAGGATATTGGTGTGGGACTGCCTTTAGACAGTTTGCACGCTGGGCTGGGTGGCTTGAGCAGAGAATTAATATTGTGTCACTAAAAAAAAGAGCAGTCACTAATCAGCTCTGGTCTGAGGGACAGATGTGATTATCTAGCAGATTGATTCAATCCAAAACTGAAATCACAAGGAAAATTATTCTGCTGAAGTAATTTTCTAAGAATAGATTTTTTTTAGTTACAATATTAGGAGTAGAATAGAAAAATGAGCTAAGATTAACTGAGATTTCTTAGCCTTTGTTCAGTTTCTTTTTACAGAAAATCCATTTGACTTCATTATAGACAGTTGCATTACTTTCTTGTTTGTTTAGACCAGATTTGGTAATGATTTTGCAATCAAATGCCAGCTAGCTGCCTGACTGGATAGGCAAAACATCAATATAATTTTAAACATTGCTTCATCATTATTTCCTTTCTTTACACTTCTTTAGTTTTACTTTCAGTTTAGCATTTGGAGAATTAACAACAAATAGCCTGTTAACATTAGTTCCTGTTCCCCCAATGATCGGGGATCATTTGCTGGTTTTTTTTTTATCTGTTTGTTTTGTTTTGTGGGTGGCTGCCTGTTTGTTTTCTGTTTTGTTTAAATGATATAAAAAGCACAACATCTAAAAAGAAAGAACAAATTGACATGAAATATTTGATTAAAACCTTGCCCTTTTCAGAAGAACAGGAATAATTTGTCAGCTGTACTAAATGAGAAAAAAATAAAATGGCTTGGAAGAAGCAGCTTATTAAATCTAACATATTGTTTACATGGGAGTAAGCATCAGAGGAGTACTGGGGCCATGAGGAAAAGATGATACAGCCATTTCATGTGCAAAAATCACCATCAAAAAATCAACTTCCAACTCATTGATTAAAAAGACATCAACTCTGGCAAGAAAGGAGTAAATTCTTTAAAATAACTAGAGAATGAAAAAAACATTTCCAGGATGAGCATGCATTTAAGAGACAGCTATGAGAAGAACACTATTTCCATTTTGGTCTTATCTAAACACATGTTGGTTTTGTGAAGCTCTACACTAGGAGGAGAGCAGTCTTCCAGGAGGAGAGCATGTATTGCTGTTAGTGAAAGACAACAGCCCCTTGTTGTATATTTCTTGAGAAGAAGGAACCGCAATATGTGATTACAGGAAAGCAGATCTATCTTAACTATGGGATGATGAATTACAGAATTAGAATTATTACAAGCTCAGCAGAGCCCATACCATGAGGCTTAATCTCAGTATCTGGACACTCAATTTTATTTTTTTCTTATTGTAACTTTTAAAGAAATCTCTCTTCATATAATTTCTCAAAGAAAAAAGTCTGATGTCATATTCTCATTTAGTTTTACAAATACGAGTCTCTTTCCAGGAAGAGCTTTTAAAAGAAAAAAACTAGGGGAACCACATCCGCTTTCTGAATGGCAGAGTTCAGTTACTTACATCACATCTTCTTACTGATCCTGTGTAGCTCAGCTCTGGTCTCTGCGATTATGATGTGAATATGTGTCGCCTCCCTTGGCCTTAGACTAAGTAAGGAGAAAGTTGGTTGCTTATGGCTGACTGACTAGTGTTCCGATTCTTCCACATGATGGGGTTTTACAAAGCCAACCCCCGATCCGTGGACCTGCACAGGTCTGGAGCATGCCAACAGCTGGGCCACACAAACAAGCCGAGCCCCATTGCCTGGATACAGGCAGCACGCAGAACCATTCCCCCTCCGATCCACAGAAAAACCTTTCTCCATGGAACCAGTCCCTGGTGCCTAAAAGATTGGGGGCCACTGCTCTACATCACAACTGTAATTTCTGCAGAGCTCCTGATTGATGATCACCCCACGGTAGTAAAGAGACATGGAGAAAATTGATGCCATCCAGTGGTTATTTAGAAACTTGCAGCTTAGTTCTGGAGCTATTCTAGATTCATGCTGCATCAGACAAACCGCATCCAGCATAGTGCAAGCCTATTTGCTTGTAGAAACAAGAAACCTATTCTAATAATGCTGACATGACATTAACCCAGTGGATTTTGAACAGAAATAGTTTTGCATCTTGGATCCCTCAAAACCAGGCAAAGGGTGTCCTCTTATTCTTCAGAGATTCTTAAAAGTCTCGCCTTCCATTTTGCACAGCTCTCTCCCTGAAATTAAAGAACTGCACAGGCTCAGTACTGAGCATCAGTACTCTCACCGTACTAAATTCTTGTAGAGAAGGTGTCAATCTTTGAATGCCAATTTCTGGGTGAAAAATATTGGGGGGGGCCTCTTTCTGGTCTTGGGAAAGCCTTAGTTTAATCCAGCAATCCCTCTGTATGGCAAGAGATTCTAGGCATTTCAAATTTGATGGGACAGCCTCTTGGAGCAGCAAATTAAGTGTTTTGACCCTATTTTTTCACGCATGCACAGTGTAGTGGTTTTTTTCGTGGACCACGCAAAAGAGAAACCCTCTTTCTCTGTGTCCCACATACACCCTTATTGAACTCCTACAAACAGTTTCCCCCAGGCAGACTCAGGCACACTAGGAGCCTATTGTTCTCCTGCAGTGATTTAGACATGGTTCAGTCAATGATGCTGGATAGGGCTCTTTCTTCCTGGATGCATCCTATCATCATAATCAACGGGGCACCCCAAGAACCAAGAAAGAAGAGACCAGCTGCAGGTCTTTATCCAAGAATGAGTTGATTGTGCCTGGAGAATCTTCAGAGGCAAAGGCAGAGAGCCAGCACAATTAGAAATCCAAAAAAACTCTTTACTGTAGCTGGATAATTCTGCATTGAGCCTCAGTTCTTTATCTGTAAAATGGAACACAATCATATCTATTTTCTCCGAATTTCCCCCCATCAGCTATGAAGATCAGTTCTGCAGCAAGAAAAGCTTGTTTGTGCAATGAGAATAAATTGTATTATTTAAGCGTAACTCTGGTCCTGCTGCACATGTAAGACCACAACCAGACACATTGTAGGATACTAAAGTTCCCCCTTTTTGCCCTCAAAGATACTATATTATCCATACACTTTCAGGTCTGTTTGGATCACTGGGGAATAGAACACACACGTTATGCCTCCCCCTCCCTCTTTTTGGAGCTTATACTGTACTCACTTTGGCTATGTCGATGTTGCCTACTATGTAAATGTCAAAAGCATTTTGATGTGACATCTGAAAACAAGTCTACAAAGTTTCTGCTAGGATTGATCCAACTTAACAAAAACTGAGCATTTGCTGACTCTGAGGGATTTCACATCTTTGGGAGTTTATCTCCATCCTGCAAAACACCAAGAACAAAAGGCATTCACACCCTTTTCAAGTAGCCTGAGCAGATAGAAAATGGCCTTGTGTACTCAAATCCTCACATTGTCTTTCTCTATCCTAGCCAAGCTCTGAAAACCAATTTGGCAAGAGCTGAAAGCAATTCCTTCAAACTGGGGGAAAGTTGGCTAAGGTTGCCTAAGATTGACCAGTGCTCAGGAGGCATCAGCTTCTCAATAATTAGTCAATAAATGCAGATATCTATGCAAAGACTGGCAGCCTGACTGACAGACACCAGAAGAATTAGGTGGTACTATGACCAAGAGAGCCAGGTTCAAGTCCACCTTGGCCATTGAAGCACAAGTGGTGTTTTGAAACATTCAGTCTTTCTGTGTCCATCCTACTTTATAGGATTGTTTATTAGGGTGAAACATTGAAGGAAGGGGTGCATTGGATGCCCTTTCAACTTCTGAAATCAAGCATTTGATTTGCTGCCAAGATCCCACTTGCAAAGCCAAACTCTGAGATTTCTCCAGTCCTAAAGTAGTTTATTCTAACCTCTATCTGGAGGCTTCTCTCCATTATCTTGGATTAAGTAGATAAGTCCAATCTGTCCCATGGAAAGCACTTTTGAACTTAGTGGCAAGGCACCTCTTGATCTCAGATTAAGATTTTGTTCAATTTATAGTCAGAAGGAATATGACCCAATCTTTGCGAGCCGAACACCTACCCAGGTCTGCATGCAGTTCCTTACTAAAAAAATAAAATTAAAAAAATAGAATATGTTGTATTACAGGATAAAGGTATTTCAACATACACATTTGATGAAGATGTTCAAAAACAGAATAGATGTGGATTTAAGCATGAATTTTCATGCAGTTGATTATGATTCTGGTCTCCCATTGCCCTGATAACAAAATGTTCCAATCAGTGAGCAGCACAGTAATTGGCTCACATTCATCCCTGATGCGATTTTGCTGGAGGTGCAGGAAGCATCTTGACATGGCATCATTTTTCTGAAACATCAGCATTTCCTCCCCAGCGTGACTACCACTGTACCTTGCAGCTATTATTACCTGATTCCTGTGTGGGTGAGCAGGTCGATAACACAAATACTGGGGGTTTCCCAAACATACAGAGATGAGAAAGTACTTGTTCCATGATGTCTTGGAACCCAGGATTTTTTGCAGCCTTGACCGTGCCATGGGGCTAGTATGAACCTGCAATGCTCATGATGGAATGGGAGTCAGAGGGTAGACTGCAACCAGCATATTATCTGTTCAGAGTTGACTCACCATTCACATAGTTACCCACACTATGAATATGTTTTTAAGTAAAAGGTCACCACTGTGGGTGAGGTAGGATTGTCCCCAAATCAGAATTCTGAAAGGGAAATCAGAGTTTTGCACTTTGTCACCCCAGTCTAGACTGCATGCCCTATGCTTGCTATTGGTACTCATTGATATAAGAAAATATGAAATATTATTTATTCAGTCAATGACCAGCAACATAAAGTGATAAAAAGAGAGATATAAAAGACAGCAATTACAATCAGGATCAACAGGGAGAAGTGGATGCAATTATATACTTACTTGGCAGGAGAGATACCATGATCACTGACACAAAGGAGAAATCCTGGATTGCTCCTACCTTTTGCTTGATAGCTGAATGCCACAGAGAAAAGTTATGATTGACTCTTCTCCAAGCAAAGCTATTTTATCACCACTGATAATCCATTAAACATCTGTAAAATAATTATTTCTCTCTAACTGTGTCTTTTTTAAAAAAAAAACCTGAAAAAAGACTTCCTTTAAGTTCTTTGCAGATTTTATCAGCATTGCTTGAGGTGGTGGAATGATCTGAAAAGGCAGGGGGCCTGGAAAGAATCGTGAGAGAGTTGCTGCTGTACTTGGGCCTTTAGTCACAGACGTTTGCTCAACCCTGTAAAGTTTTTAAAACATGAAAACAAATGGAAGAATAAAGTGTACAAGATGCCAAAAACATCTGGTACATCGTCTTCAGGATCTTGGGTAGTATTTTCATTTTCTTTGTATTTTCACAAATTTATTTTTAACATTTTATTTGAAGCTATTTCTCAATCACCCTGCTACTCCTACACAGTCTACCAAAGTAGCTATATTTATTATCCTAGAAAAAAGTGGGTAGGAGGGGAAGCCTATCCTGAGATGATGAGCAATTAAGTATTAAGGTATTAATCAAGGAGCATTAAGGTATTATAAACTGGCTATAGAACCAAGCCTTGATTTGGCACTGCTTTGCCCAGAGACTGTGATTTGATCTGTCTGCCTTTGTTTGATCTTCTCACAGTATGAATGCCTTGGTCTTCAGCCCAGGGTTGATGTCAGAACTTGGCATGTTTTAGTGAATGCCAGGATCCATCTAATTGAGGACATTCCAGCTGCTACTACAGATATCATCAGGGGTAACCTGTGGTGCAAGAACAACCCTGGAAATGCTATTCAGAAATCTGAGCTAGAAGAAGATAAGAAGAGATATGCTAAGTCAAACCAACAGCATATAAAGTCAGGCATTGTATCATAAGAGCAACCCAACAGATGTCTCCAAGGAGCCCACAAGCAGAGCATGAATACTGTGGAAACCCACCTACATGTATATCCTTTCCTGAGTTTCATCACGTTAAACTGTAGGGACAATATAAGTTTGTTACTTCAGATGTCAGCTCTTGGGGACTTCCAGAGGACGTTTTTCCACTACAACTTTAAAACTGCAGAATTCCCTTGATAAAACAGATGGAAATCAATCAATCAGAATAGAGTTGGAAGGGACCTTGGATGTCTTCTAATCCAACCCGCTCCTCAAGCAGGAGGCCCTATATACCATTTTAGAAAGGTGGCTGTCCAGTCTTTTTATAAAAACCTCCATTGATGGAAGCACCCACAACCTCTGAAGGCAAGCTGTTCCACTGATTAGTTGTTCTCACTGTTAGGAAGTTTCTCCTTAATTCCAGGTTGCTTCTCTCCTTGATTAGTTTCCATCCATTGTTTCTTGTCTTGCCTTCTGGTG
>JANHFO010010398.1:203128-216575 GCA_032468095.1 Pareas carinatus | reverse complement strand
GGAGCCCCATGTAGAGAGCATTGCAGTAGTCCAGACGGGAAGTGACAAGGGCATGAGTGACTGTTCTTAGGGAGTCCTGATCAAGAAAGGGGCGCAACTGCCGAACCAGACGAACCTGGTGGAAGTCCCCCCTGGCGACGGCTGCCACATGGTATTCCATCGACACCCGAGCATCCAGGAGGACCCCCAAGTTGTGCACCCTTTCCGCAGATTCCAGAGTCTAGAGATATTTTGCACAGGGGAAAATATATTATTTTTGGTATTCAAAATTATGATATGGATGTTTTACTATTATGCCATTTACCATACTTTAAAAAACAGCACTATTCTTTAATTAACTATTTTTTGGCTGGTCTACCATGTCTACCAAAAGCAGTCCACTTCAAAATCATATTATACAAAATGCTCAAACCACTAACTGCAGTTCAATGTTTTCACTTCACCAGAGGAACATAGTATGTTCCAGCAGCATTCAGCTAAGGATCGTACACAACTAATTTTTGGTGCTTAGCTAGGACCGTCCATTTCCTTCTGGAAAGGGACCAATCTAAATTCCTATATCCCAGGTAGCTCCTTGCGTTCCAAATGTAGTTTTAAGGGTGGGGGAGACAGAGCTATCTAAAACCAAAACAGGTTCATGGACCTGTATCATAGCACATTGGTTGAAGTTGCTGTTCTTTCCCATAGGTTTGAGTTATTTCCTTATTAAGAGCGATTGCCATTTAATATGGTTGAGGACAAACTCACAAAAATTTCAACATCTTGACTTTTCTAGGGAGGTATTTCTAATGATGGATGGTGGGCACGCATTCAGTGCATTCAAACAACATAACAAAGAACTGGAAGCTCAACTGAGCAGTCAAGCCTCTCTTTACAAAACCAGCAAAATACTCTTAACACCACATAAGAATTTGTTTCCAAATTCTGAAGAGCACCAACTTACTTCAATGCTTTTCCTGCTGCAATTTTGGAGGGCCATTAGAAAAAAGTCCCCTGTGAGCTAAGACTTTGTCTCCATGGTCAAGGGGCTGTTGAAACTCCAGCTCATGTCTGGCTATATTGTACCATCTATAAGGACTCTATGATTCATCCATCCTACTCCTTATTTGATAAAAAAAAATTTTAGTATGTATGGTTGTTAGTAGATCAGTATGGTTCAGTTTCTTTGAATGTAGCTAACTTTTGTTATACTGCCTATAAAATTAGGCAGACTTTGATTATTCACTGAAGAACCAATTGTAATGTTTTATCTTGTTTTGTTTTTACTTTATTTTTATTTTTAATATGTTCTTGTTTGTTCGTATTCTTTAATTATTTGAAACTTAAGTCAATCATCTTTTTTAATTCTAAGCTTTGAGGAGAAACCAATCTTAAGTTCACAATTTTTTCTTGATAACCATGGGGACAGAAAATTTGCTATATTTGACGGAATCTGATTACAAGATCAAGTTCCATGACAGGAATGTTTATATCTGTAGAATTTCTAGGTATAGTTTTGTTGGGTTAGCTGTATTGTTATAGTGCTGCTATTGATGAGGAACCCTTGGCACAGTTTGAGCTTGTTTGTTTTCTTGCTGATGTTTCATTACCCATACTAGGGTAGTGTGCACTGATGATGTTACCTAGTTTGGAAAATGAAACATCTGCAAGAAAACAAGCAAGCTCAGAATGCACCAAGGGCTCCTCATCTTAACCCTGAGCTACAAATATTCTCCTCTATCAATAGCACTGTTGATGTAATGCCCATCAAATTCAGTGCGCCTTAGGCACAAAATTGGGATTAATGCAAGATAACCTCTTCCAAAGGATAAACCTGATGGGAGTATGGTAGGGAGCAATACATCATATATTTTCTAGAAAAGCCATTTTTAAGAGGGCATCAGCCAAATTAAAAACTGACTTTTCCCCATACATCAACAATATACATTTAAATAACACTATTTAGAGCATTTAAAAAAGGGTTACCAAAATGTAGGCATCTTTGCTGTCATGACTGAAAACACTTTACATTATTAATTCAAATAACATACACAGATACTAATTTCAACTTGATTCTGGGATGGTATATGGACTTATTTCCTTCCAGTTCAGCCAGCATTTGTCTTCGGTTGCAATCACCTGTTTATTTCAACTCAAATTGCGATGGTATAAAAAGAACCTAGGGAATCTGCAGTGCACTTGAGCTCTTGAAAAGAGCTTTGCTGACTGTTCCCAGCTGAGGGAGAAGACTTCCTGCCTCATTTTACAGGACAAAAGGCTTGGCTCAGCCTCCTATTGCAAACCCAGGCTCATATCTGACCATGCTTTTGTGGTCATTCCTATTGCTACTTTTGAACAATTGTAAAAGGACACCCCAGGCTGTCTCAAAGCTTGGTTCTGGACTTGAGATCAGAGGCTGGGATAAGTGTGCCTCGTGAAGTCCTCTAGAAACCTCCCCTTCCCTTCAAGTGGAGGGAAGAAGAGGAAGTGTCCATGCCCTCTGCGGCTCATTTGCTCTTCTATTATGAAGATGATTTCATGTCCTGTTTTTCAGTGTGAAAAAAATAAATTCTTGAGTTATTGAGTTTGAGAAAACTTCTTGAGTTTTCTTTTCTGTTGTAATATGAACATTCTAAGTCAATGATGGCGAAGCTATGACACACGTGCCACAGCAGGCATGCAGAGTCCTCTTTGTTGGCATGTGAGCCAAGTCACCCCAGCATCGGCCCAGAGCTGAGCATGGTCAGAAAGAGAGTAGCGGTGCCAGGCAATGACATCACAGGGTCCTGCGCATGCTCAGACAGTAGCAGCACCAGGCGATGATATCACGAGCTGCGACTCATTAGCTGCAACTTGTCCAGGCACTTGGTGCCTAAAAGGTTAGCCATCAGTGTTCTAAGTTTTAAATGAGACAAAGAAATGGCTGGTCACCTCTTTCATTTCCCTTGTCCTATGTCCATCATCAGTGGGGACATGTTAGATGTAAATAAAATCCAAGCAGTTGACAAATCCAAGCAGATAGTAGAAGGCTGTTTTGCAAAAGTGTGGCTCTCAACTGATTTCTTTTGACATTTTCAATTGAAAAGTATGAAAAGCATTATCCTTCCTGCCTAATGTACTTATTTTAGACTTTATCAAGCCTGCCAGCCTCAACGTAATGCCCTCCATATGGATTGGATTATAATTCTTAAAACTCACACTTATTGGCTTTACCTGCTTGTTGGCTGTGGATGAGGAATATTACAGAGAAACATATTTTCAGGACATGACATTAGGAAAGACTATCCTAAATCTTGCAAGCGCATAATCTTATACAGTAAAAAATATTACAGAATTTTTAAAAAGAAAAAACATGATGATGAAGTGGAATTAGCAGTAAAATAACAGAGGAGTGAAAACTTAAATTACATTATTTAGGATTTTCCAGATTGAGGAAGGGAAAAAAGTGTTCCTTCTCTCATTTTTCTTGTCCATGACCCTGTGCTTTGCATAATCATTAAGCTGAGAGAAGAGATAGTAAAACATTTCCAATTCAGTACAAGTGGAAATGAAAATGTGGGCATTAACCACTTACAAGATGGTTCCTCAGTGATTTCTGTCGCATCAGTGCAGACTTTGTTATTTTATGCATTATCAGCCATTTGCTGTCCCAGACTATCAACCACTAATGATTTACATTTTTGTGAACTAGACTGAAAAATGCATGTGTTTCTAAGAAGGTATGTAACTTGAGTAATTACATACATGAATGGTTGATTGAATTAGTTATACAAATTCATTATAATGAAGGAGCCAGGATGGTGCAGTGGTTAACAGCAGCACTGCAGACTATTTCTGCTGACTACCATCTGCCATTAGCAATCAAAAGTTCAGCAGTTCGATTCTGACTGGCTCAAGGTTGACTGAGTCTTCCATTCTTCCGAGGTCGGTAAACTGAGGACCCAGATTGTTGGGGGCAATATGCTGACTGTGTAAACCGCTTAGAGAGAGTGCTGTAAAGCACTGTTAAGCGGTATATAAGTCTAAATAAATCAATAAATCGATAAATAATAATAGTTGTTGTTATTATTATTATTATTTAGCATCATTATCCTGCTGCATGAAGTATAAAGCTTTTTTCTTTACTGGGTTAAAACCTAATATTGTATTAGAGAAAATAGGCAAATATTCTTACTTTGCAGACAGACTACTACAGTAATGTAGAGAAGTGGTTCAGGCAACTTTTCATGTTAGTTTTTTAGACAAATGAAACTTCAATTTCCACATATGGTCTCTTGCAATGTACAGATTTTGAGGTGAGAAGAAAACGATCTATGTATGCTGCCCAGATGTAGCATTGCTTCTTAATTCCCAAACACACAAAAAGAGGAACCCACAGTTCTCTTCAAATGTGCTTACTTTTTACCCAACTGGGGAAAAAAACCAACAGAAATCCCACAAGCTTTCAATACTGCTATAATAAAGATCTTCTCACTGGTATGCCATACAAAAGAGAAATAAAACAATTTGCTTTTGTAGGCACACACACAAATGTCCACATTTTTTACTGGATTTTACTTGCATTTGTCTAACTCTATGCAAAAAAATAAATAAATCTGGGAAGCAATGGCATCTCTCAGAAACCATGACAATGGGAAAATAATGAGATATGCCATCATGCCATTGCTTAATTGGCATTACTACATAATGATATCATGACGCCTGATGCAAATCTGCAAGCTACATTATTTGTATTATGATGTAATGATCATGTTCCACCTTCCCCAACATGTAAAGCACCATAATACAAAATAAATGGGAGGCTGAGCTTTAGACAAGTTCTATAGAGTTGCAGTGATTTTTTTAAAAGGCTACTTTTACTGCATTTTCAAATACACGAGCCAGAAATACATCATCTTCATATTTTAAGACAGATATATGAAGTCAGAAATCTGGAGATGCTTTCAAAGTGGAAGTTCTCCAGCTTGATTTTTCTGCAGAAACAATGTAAGATGAACTATCTTGCATAATATTTCGGACTTTCTCTTTTTCTACTACCTTATCTAACTGACTTTGGCTAGTTTTCTACCAATGGATAAAAAGAAGAATATTGGAAGACACCGTAGTCGTGCTCATTAGATTTTATCTATTCAACAGCCTAGTTTCTGAGATTAAAATTGACATTAAATGCAAAAAGAAGAAGGAAAAAGCTGAGGAGGAAGAAGAAAGAGAGTCAAAGATTTGTAATAAAAAAGACGTGTACTGGGGGGGGGGGGGCAAACAGAGGGAATTCAAAGTTCTTCAAAAACAATGAAAAGAAAATGTTTACTAGAAATGTAAACCCCAAAGAGGCAGAGGAAAGGGGGTGAAGGGTAAAGTGGGGAACACCCATAAAATGAAATATATAGAGTTGAACAGGAAAATAGAAAAAAAAGAAAGGAAAAGAATGAAAGCAAGTGGAAAATTAAGAGGAAGGTAGGGGAAGAAAAATTGTTCTATAAAAATTTTTAAATGAAAAAAAGTCTGCAAAAGAAATAGCGTATGTAAAAGATTCGTTCCCTAAGAAAAGGATAGGTAAAAATAGGAATTTTAAATGTGACCACTAAGAGGAAATAAGGTTAAAGAATATATAGCATGTGACAAGGTTATGATGGCAATGGGGGGGGAGGAGCATCTTTTCTTTCCTGCATTCTGCTTTGTTTTTTGGGATGACTCTTAGTGGTAAAAAGGAAATGGGGTGGTGGTATATAAAAGAGTGACGAGGTGCTGTAAGACTTATAGATGTTATATTAAATAAGTTATCAAAAGATTAAAAGGAAAATTAAATTAAATTAAAAGGGGGGGAAAGAAAATTGAAAGGGTAAGGGTAAGGAGAAAAATAACAGGAAAAGACTAAGAAAAAAATTTCAAAGGTAAAATAGGAGATATTTTATAGAAAATAAGAATAAGAATAAGGGTGGGGGAAAACAGTAGCCAGAAAAATATGCTTGGGAAATATAAAGTGAAAAAATGAAAATGGATATTTGGAATGGAGTTAACTATTGTAAAAGGTGCAAAAAGAAAAGAAACTATTTGGTTAATTGTCTAGGTGGAAGGAGCTGATGGGTATTTGGAAGAGGAATTGAAAAGTTTGAGGAATATGGGAAGAAAGGAAGAAAAAAGAGAAGGAGAAAAAGAAGGGCAAGAGGGTATGAGAGTAAATAGTTACAAGAGAAGGGATCAAGAGAAGTCTGGAAGAGGAAATGGGAAGTTATGGAAAGTAGAAAGAAAGAATGAGAAAAAGAGAAAGAGAGGAAGAAAAAGGATAAGAGGATATAGGGAAGGAAAGAAGAAAGAAAGGAAAAAGAAAGTTAGGTAAGAGAAAGAGAGTAGAAGGATTTGAGGAAGGGAAAAAAGAAAGGGGGGAAAGGAAGAGAGAGAGAATAAAAGTAGAGAAGGAAGGAAAACTAGATAGGAATGGAGAAAAGAAGGATGTAAAGTGATGTAAAGAAAGAAATTTTAAAAATTTACAATGCCCTCTTTAGGCTAGCCAAAATTTTAATATTTGGATTATATTTATTTTTGTAAGTATTAAATTGTTGGTTATGGTGAACAATGATAAGAATTATCTTTAATCTAGACAAAAATTAAATATCTGGATTATATTCGTCTTTTGTATGTATCTAATTGCTGATAAAAAGTGATAAGAATTAAAAAATATTAATCTTATATTTCTATGAAATAAAGTGTTAAAAGTTACAATATAAAGGTTCAAGTAGAGATAAGCAATTTAAAAAGGTAAAAGGGGAAATGATAACTTTGAACTGTTTAAAAATTGATGTATTATATATGTATTTGGGACTAAAGTAAAATGTAGAGTTACATAATGACTGAAAGGGTAAAGAGGAAAATAACAGGAAAAGACTAAGCAAAAATTTGGTACCTCTATAAAATGTATGTAAAATTAAAACGGGGAAAAAATAATATTAGATTGTGACTGGTAGAAAATTAAAGTTTTCAAAAGAAGATAGAAAGAGTAAAGAGGAAGGGAGGAAGAAGAAGAGTAAGAAAAAGATCAGAAAAGAAGAACAAAATGGAGAGGGAAGGATAGGGAGAAGGAAAAGGAAAATAATGAGAAAGGAAATAGAAAGTTGTGAAATGTGAAATTTGGTTAAAAAGATTGTAAAGGACAAACGATACAAGATGTAAATATGAGATATACTGTCAAATTTGTTGTTATGGATGTAATCCCGTTAATTATAACCACCCTCTCTTGTCATGGATGTACAGAAAAATTGGTAAAAGAAAAACAATAAAATTCTTATCCAAAAAAAAAAGTCTAGTTTCCCATTTGCCTTTAGGTGTCACCAGTATATTTTCAAATATGTTTCTGGGTAAATTGCAGTCAAATGGTCTAGAAATTGGCTTAAAATGATAGAGAGCTGAGACTTTCAAATCAAAATAGCATCAATTTTGTGAAAATCAGAAGGGCACATGTTGTAGGTAAAAGTTTGTGAACCAAAGAGACATACTGCATGGATTACTAAGGCAGCAAAGATCTTCAGTTGTAAGTGAGCTTCAGGAAGGATAAAGCACAAATTCAGCTTTAAGTTTTTCTGAACAAAGTGTTTCAAACATTTTCAGTCCTTGGAACCTGTTGATTAAAAAAAGTTCTAGAGCCACTAATCAAGAGACAAAATTCACATGACAGAAGATCACTAGATGCAGTGAACTTTTTTTTCTTGCTACATCAAGTTCTGGAGCTCCATCAAGTTCTCATGAAACATTAAATCACACATCCTTGGAAAAAACCTTGCTATAAACCACCATACAATTCTCCCTGCATTATATATAAATGGAGAAAAACCATATTTAAGGATGCAAACCTGGAGTTTTGTACTCATGCCAATCTGCAACTCAGATATGGGATCTCATATATTTGCTATCAATAATCCTAAATACTCAGAATTTGCAGTGTTATTTTTTCAGTTTGTTATACAGTATGCTGTTTTGCAATGAGCTGGTTTAATAGCAAAGTAGAAATTTAATGTAACTTCTGAGTGCAAGAAGCTGCTAATTCTGCTAATTCTTCTGCTTTCTGTACATTTCCTCAGAAAAACACAATGCTGACTGGTGCTGAAAGGCTGGGGATCCAAGCTAGAGATGAATCCTGGGCTTTCTGAATCAGGCCAGCAAGCTGCCCCTCACACCTTACTAAGCACCTGCCCAGGTAACTTGCTTTCTTTTTGTTGACTGAACTGCTGAAGTCCATGTGTGCATGCATGTATTAATCATCCAAATGGCAATGCAACCTGATGCTCTTCATGAGGGGGGCTAGCGTTGGAATTATTTCCCCTCATTGGCTGAACATGGGAGCAGTTGTAGTTCCTCCTGAGGTCCTCTGAATGAGACTCTTTTCTGTCATTTCTTTGGGACCCTTTGGAGAACGAACGAGTTAAAGATACAGGGGAAGTCCTCAACTTACTATCATTTGTTCAGAGACTGTTTGAAATTATGTCTCTGAACAAAGAGAGTTACAACCCTGACTGAAGCTTTAGCTGCTGCAGCACTCCCACAGTCAAGTGAATAAAATTGTGGTGCTTGACACCCCATGCTCTGCTTCCCACCCCACTGATCCCCAAACCCTCCTTCACACATCCCATCACAGCTTGGTCAACATACCATTACATTTGTACATTGAGAACTATCTGTACTCTTCCTCAGTGGGTACTAGCTGTTCATCAAATCTCCCTGTCCTGCCATTGACTTTTAGGGGTAGTTAGGTGGTCCTTTCTATCCAATATAGCTGCTGTTCTTTCTTCTACCCAGCCACTGAGTGGAGGTAGCTAGGCAAAGACAAAGTTTTATTTTTTTTAAAAAATTGTCCAGACCTGTAACATCTGAAAGGTGCTTTTTCAAAAGGCAACTGGACTATGTTTTTTTCCTTGAGGAAGAAGAAGACATTTTGCTCCTCATCCAAGAAGCTCCATCAGTTCTGGCTAGTTAGTGAAGGGGATGGAAGGATTAGTTCTGACCAACTAATTGTTCTAAGAGGCTAATTGGTTCTGACTGGTCAGAACTAATAGTTCAGCTACCTTTTGAAAAAAGCATCTTTGAGACAACCATGACTTGGATGGCTGAGAATCTCCATAGACAACTAAACCTGTAACATCCTGGGAGTGAAGCATCTCTTTTGTAGAGCAATATTGACTTCTGTTTTTCAAGTAGTCAGGCAGGATTTGTTGGGTGACCTAATGGGCCCTCTTGCTTTTCAAAAGACATCTTTGGGATGACCCGGAACATTTTGAAAAGGCTGAATAGTACCTGACACACTTAGGTTAAACTGCAGGCCCCATCCAGGTGTTAGATTGCCGGACAGACAAGGCTGGAGGCTGGAGTGTAGTTCAACAAATCTCTTTATTAACAGCAGCTGTCAACTGTCAAACTCCAGCAGCTCCGAATCCCCGGGCTGCTGGCTTTTATACACCGTGCGCTCAGGCGCACCTTAGCCAATCAGCGATTAGCTGTCAAGAACTGTCAAAGTTGCAGCCCGAGCTTTTTGCAAAGCCCACGAAGCTGCTTTAGGATATAACACCCCTTCCCACCAGATGGTCCAACCCTAGTCGCAGATGTACTCATCCAGGTAGGCGGAGCAATGGGTAGCTCTACTGGACCTGCGCAGAACATTCTGCTTCGGGATTCCAGCAGAAGAGGTTGTCCCTGTCTGAGCCTCCTGGCTCACCACAGGTGGCGCCCGAGAGACTCCGGGGGCAGCCTCGTCTCATGGCGGACACACATCCTCGCTGCTGTGATCACTCTGCAGGCTGGCATCAGGTGAGCCCCTGGTTCCTTCCTCTCGTTCGTCTAAGGGGGAAGAATGCTGTGGTTAGGCCCTAGCGGGATCTCCCTAAGTGCGGCTCTAGGCCTCACTGCTCCCCTTAGCTGGTCTATATGACGCCGCCATTTTAACCCGTTTGGCAGCGTGATCACATAAGACAGGGGCCCTTTTATTTCTGTAATCTCACCAAGCACCCACTTGCAGTTTCCCAAAAGGTTTTTGGCATAGGCCATGTCACTTATGCTGAGGAATCAGGCCCGGTCATTCTCTACCCTGGTCGAGTCAGGGGCATAGTTGGGGTGGAGATGATCCAAGATCGTCCTCCGTCCCATTAGTAGCTCGTCTGGGCTTCTGCCCGTGGTTTTGTGAGGGGTGACATGTTGCCACGCTAGAAATTTATTAATTTTCTCCTGCCAAGGACCTGGCCCTTGTCGGCTTAAGGCCTCCTTGGTGGATCTTATGATGCGTTCAGCCATGCCATTGGCCGCCGGATTATGGGGAGCAATTAGAGCATGGCGGATCCCCCTTTCCCCCAGATACTGCTCAAGGGTGGTGAAGAAGAATTGGGGCCCATTGTCAGAGACAATGAGGTCTGGGAGGCCATGAGTTGCAAAGAGATTTTCAAACAACTGGATGACAGCTTCAGAGGTGGTGGAGGGCATCAGCCGGACCTCCAGCCACCTGGAATAGGCGTCAACAGTCAGGAAAAAAAAATTCCCATGGAATGGGCCTGCAAAATTGACGTGCAGTCGAGACCATGGTCCAGGGGGCTTTTCCCACTCCCTGTGAGGGGCTTTAGGAAGGGCAGGCCTTGACTCTTGGCATGCGGCACAGTGCCCCACCCAGTCTTGGATCTGGGCATCCATGTTAGGCCATCAGAAGTACCCCCTTGCTAAGGACTTCATCCTCTCAATCCCTTGGTGACCATTGTGGAGGGTGGCTAGGATCTGCGCCCTCAGGGGCTCTGGAAGGATCACCCTTTCTCCCCACAGCAAACAGCCTGCTTGGGCTGAGATTTCCTCCTTCCTACTGAGGAAGGGGCGAAGCTCTTCGCTCACAGCCGAGGTTGGCCCCCCCCCTCAAAACCCAGGAGAGCACTTTCTCAAGTGTTTTGTCCCTGGCTGTGGCCCTGGCAACTTGGCCAGCGGTGACCAGTCCTGGCTGGCAAGCATCAATTAAAAGAACAGGGCTTGGTTTCCTCTCCTGTTCCATCTTTGAGACCAAGGGGCAGTGACTTAAGGCATCAGCATGTTTCAGTGACTTTCCTGGCTGATACGAATAAGCTGCCAGGAAGAACACCCACTGAAGGAATCTGGGTGACAGAGCGGGGGGGATGGGGCGGTCCTCGGCCAGCATGCCCAAGAGAGGCTTGTGGTCAGTTACTATGGTGAAGCAGCGACCATAAAAGTACTCATGGAACCGCTTTACCCCTGACATGATGGCCAGTGTCTCTTTGTCCACCTGGCTGTAATTCTGCTCAGGTGCAGATAAGGTTTGGGAGTAGAAGGCAATAGGAGCCTCTGTTCTTGATGGCAGTATGTGACTTAAAACAGCCCCCACCTCAAAAAGGGACGCGTCACATGCCAAGGTGAGTGGCAAGGTGGAGTTATAGCGGATTAGTAGGCTATCCACTGTCAAGAGGCCCTTTACCCCCTTAAATGCAGCTTCCTCTCTGGCCCCCCAAAACCAGGCAGTGTCCTTTGTTAACAGTTTGTGAAGTGGCTCAGCCACTGTTGCCTTGTGCCTGAGGAAAACGGCATAGAAATTACGAAGGCCTAAAAATGCCTGCAGCTCTGTCTTGGATTTGGGCATTGGGGCCTCGTGGATGGCCCGAACCTTTTCAGTCGTTGGGTGGATTCTAGTCCCGTCTACTCTGAACCCTAGGAACTCGACCGCTGGCACCCCAATTTGACATTTGTGTGCTTTGAGTTTTAACCCGGCTTGCCTAAATTTGGTCAAGACAGCCCTTAATCTCGAGGAGAGTTGCCCCTTGTCCCTGGCGGTGATGAGAACATCATCAAAGTATGGTACTACACCTGGAATCCCACAAAGCAAGCGTTCCATTATGCATTGGAAGATCCCAGGCACAATGCTAATTCCGAATTGGAGCCGTGTACACTTAAAAGCCCCCCTATGCGTCACGATTGTCTGGGCTTCAGCTGCAGTGGCGTTCATTGGCAGCTGCTGGTAGGCCTGTGCAAGATCGAGCTTAGCAAAGATGTTCCCAGGGCCCAAGGAGTGTAGCAAGTGCTGTACCACCGGAATGGGGTAAGCACTCTGTTGGAGTGCCTTGTTCAGTGTGCATTTGTAATCTGCACAAATTCTCACTGAACCGTTTCCTTTAATTGGTGTCACAATATAGGTCTCCCATTTGGAGTGATCAGTGGGGACTACGACACCCTGCTTGATCAGCTTGTCCAGCTCAGTATCGAATTTGGGCCGCAGGGCAAATGGGACCCTCCTCACTTTCATTCTGACTGGGGTACTAGTGGATCCAAATGAAGGAAGATTGGAGTGCCCCGGTACTTGCCCAGGTCTTCATCAAAGACGTCCTTGAAGTCCTGGATCAGGTCCTGGCTCCACTGGGACTTTACTGAGCAGACATCCTGCAGTTCAAGCCCTAGAGGCTTGAACCAGTTCAGGCCCAATAATGCAGGAAGGTTCCCCCCCCACCACAGTCAGAGGCAAGTGTCCAGAGAATTCTCTGTAGGTGACTTGCACTAGGATGTTGCCTAGGACAGGGATGGCGTTTCCCTGATAGTCTGTCAGGAGGAGCGACTGTGGTCTTAGTTCGGTCTTCTTTGTTTTGAGGCAGAGTTTTCTGAGTTTTTGCCATGAGATCATTGTGATCTCAACCCCCGAGTCGACCTCCAGCTGGCAGGCAGCACCGTTGATTTTGAGGTTTGCCCTCAGTTTTTTACTCTGGGTGGATTTGCTTTTTTCATTTTGGATTTGGAAGGTTTCAGCACCTTCCCAGGTTTGTTTAGGTTTCGCCGTTGCTTTCCTGGTGCACTCCGGCTTTTGGGTGGGTTGGTTCCATCTATTGGTTGGTGGGGGTGGAGAGATGGTCCTTGGCAATGGTGCCCTGCACACCCTTGACAGGTGGCCCCACTTCCCGCAGCGGCGGCAGTCCAAGTCCTTAAAATGGCATGCCGCTCTGGGGTGGAAGCCTCCACAGCTGCTGCAGCTCTTGGCTTGTTCGGGTCATCGGGAAACTTGGTGGACTTCCTCCTCCTTGTCCTCCGACTGTTCCTCGGGCATGGTGTGGGCATGGCTTGGTGGACCTCCTGGGACGATCTTCCGGTCGACATGCGACCAGCCATTCTTTGGAGGGTGTCCGCCCCCAATGCGGATGACTCCGACACCTGCGCCTCCTCGATGGCGACCTGCAGGGACAGCTGCTTGTGCGCTAGCAGCCTGCGCTGTAATTTGAGGTCCCAGATCCCAAAAATCAATTGGGCTAGAATACAGTTCTCTAAATCGAGGAACTTGCAGTGAGCGGAAGCCGCTCACAGTGCTGCTAGGTAGTCCCCAAAGGGCTCGTCCGGCTTCTGCAGCCGGTGCTGGAACTCATGCCGCCTCACCCACATTGACGGGGTGGGGGCATAGTTAGCCGGTCGATCAGCTCCATCCACGAAAGGGACTCCAAAGTCTCTGGTTCGGCCAGGCTCG
>JANHFO010010398.1:147677-158402 GCA_032468095.1 Pareas carinatus | reverse complement strand
GATCTACAGAGTTGTCCTTTTGTGGGACAGATTTTTACTGATGCTAATTAGATCTAGCTTCAGCATTTGAGCTGCATCTTTCTCCAGTACAGATAATCTCTACTTACAACCATAATTGAGCCAAGAATTATGATTGTTGTTGCAGTTGTTAAGTTGCGATGGTCATCAAGCGAACATAGTTGTCATTAAGCAAATGTCATTAAGTGAATCCTTTTATCCAATGGCCAGAATTGTTTTTTTTTACTGAAAACCAGAAGTAAATGTCAGAAACCAGCAAAAAATATTGATTATGATCATGTGACACTGAAAATGGCTGTAAAGGTGAACTAGTTGCCGAACACCCAATATGCAGCGACATGATCCTGAGGGGGAGGGGTGTGTGCAGCCACCATAACTTCAAAATTGGATCATAAGTAACTTTTGGGGAGTCTGTCTTCAAGTGATCGCTAAGTGAGGAATACCTATAATTTTAAAAGTATGTAAACTTTTTAGCATGTTTTGTTTTCCATTTCCCTCTCAAGGAGCAAGATGAGAAAAGAATCAAAACTGAAGTCAAAGAAGGGTAAGTACTGTTGACAGGACACTTGCAATTTAAGGTACTTTCGCCTGCACAACTTATTAGTGGTTACCTAAAACAGTGACCCCCAAAATGAATACGCTTAAGAGAGAGCTGCTTTTTCCCTTGGGAATGAATCCTCAGGCAGAACTCAGTGTTAATTACATGCAGCATCCATGGAACAAGGCCCAGAGGCAAATGTTGGCAGGGATTTCTGATTTTTAACACAGGCAGCATTTCAAATATTGCTTGTTGTGCATTCTGTATCTTGGATTTCACTAACTTGGTGGTTTCTAGGCTTATGAGCCCACATTTCCTAGAATTGTTAGTCCTACTGGAAGGGAATTATCAGAGCTTTAGACCTAATCTCACTGAAATTCTTGATTACAAAGGCTGCTGCATTTTCTCTTTTTCATTTCAAGATACAAACATATATCCCTTTTGCATGTGATCACCTTGCACTATCTTGATGATGGGTCTTGGGGCCCTGAGAGATGGCACGTGGCCAACCCCTTTCCCCCCCTCCTCCCAGTCCTCCACCCCCCATATTGTTTTATGAAGATTATAAATTTTAGTTTGGAGCAATTTGAGTTTTTTATTTTATTCTCTCATTTCATATTGTCTGTACACCGCCCTGAGTCCTTCGGGAGAAGGGCGGTATATAAATCCAATCAATCAATCAATCACTCATCTTTTTCCTGTCAGATCTATAATAACTTCTACTACAGAGGTGGGAAACCTGCAGCTGTACTGTTGCAAAGCCACAGTTCTAAGCAGGCTTGGTCAGCATTGACAAGGAGTGCTGTTGCATTTTAGCAACACAAGAAGGACCAACTCTAATCTTGCATAACTTGCTGGAGTATGGAGAAGACTTTGCTGCTCTGTTTTTGTAGCAGAGCCTTCTCCATTTGAATAGAGAGAGAGGAAAGAATAATAAAAGCAGATCATATGTTTTTTAAACTGATAATCTTGATTGAGTAAAAGTGGTTCTTTAATTATACCTAGGTTCCATTATTTATGTTGATATGACACTGGAAAAGGAAATGGGAAATGTTTATGTGGGTAGTAGAAAGCATGAGTGGAAGAAAGCATGGGGTTTAGAAGGATTAAAAAACTATTCTCATTAGAACAGAAAAATCTTAAAAGTTTAATGAAAATTCAGCATTTGTTCAGTGCTTTATCATGTTATTGCAGAGATTGGAAGTAATAATTATAAAACTGGAGCAGACACCAGTCTCTTCTGTTTTCATAATAGTGGAAATTTACTATAGTATGGCCAATTAGTACCTGCTTGGCAAACTTAGCTTTTTCTGAGCTTATTTGTACAAAGAAATTCTATGCATGTGCATTTAGATTTATATTCCATTACAGGATTCTAGTAAGCAATCTTGCAATAAGATGAAAGGTGCCACATTAGCATAAATGTGCTACTGCTAGTTATTGGGATCCAAACACTTTACAAAATTATCAAATGTCTTAAAACATGTTATAATAGCCTGCAATTTCCCTACTTCTGTCATTATGTGTGTCCCTACTCCCCAGGTCTGAGATAAAAGAAGAAATAAATCAGGTTAAAACTGTGACTCCTGTTAAAGTAAGTAGATATTTTGTTTTTGTGGTTTTGTTTGTTTAATGAAATGAAAACACTATATATAGTATATGAGCCCTTTCTCTTGGGTGATAAATCATATTGTGTATATATTTGGCTGAGAAATATGCTTTAATTAGAAGTGTCTGCCATTGTTTTGGTAAAAGCTAGTAAGTATTACAATGACCAAACATTCTAAAGCACTCCCTATATGTATTATGTAAACATTATGAGATATGGTCATCTCTAGCTTCTGACAATTCAGAATCTCCTCAGTACTTGAATAAGAAAAGAAGAAAGGTAACAATCCTCTTAACTGCATGGTGAGCGGCTGTAGATAATCATGCTGCTATTTGTTAATGGTTGTTTTATTGTGTGCTTAGCAATGTTTCTTTGTAAGTTGCTCTGGAAATGTTTGGCATTGCCTCCTGCCTGTCATGGGTAAACATTGAGCCCTTTCCAACTTGATGCCTTTTAACACCTGCAATTCTTTAGCCAACATGAATGCTATAGTGCAATATATCTGAAAAGCATCAACTTGGAGAAGCCCGAAATAATCTGCAGTTAATTGAAACTAACCAATCACTTAAATTATAATATGGTTTGTTTACACTAAGTGAAAGCCAGTGCTTAAATTCAGCTGTATTGCTTGTATACTATAACTTATGGCTTGCTAACCATTCATGGCTTTAAAAAGCTATGACTTCACATAATATATAAATCTAGTATCATACAGCAAAATGTATAGTTCCTAGAATTTTACCTCTCTGAGCAGCAATAATTCTATGGAATCTATAACATTTTTCAATTTATGAAAGAATCTATTACTTTTTTAGTTTTTAAAAAAATATACTGCTATGATGCAATGTATTCCTGTCTTCTGACTTTGTAGATGGTTGTGCTTTTAAATACCATTGCCCTTTGTTTCATGAAGTAATAATTGCATACTATTTGAAAATAGCATTATCTTATAAAATATCTGGGTTCCTGATTAACTGAATTCAGTATTCAAGCTGTGTACGTTTGCTAGGACATTTTACATAAGGTTTCTTTCAGAATGCTAGTACTACATTTCTGATTCACCTCCTCACAAGAGCTTTTCAATTTAAACTTAGAAGTCTTTGTAAAATGGTAAACTTCTTTATTTATAAAAGAAGCTCACAGAGCAGCAAATGAAATTGAAAAGCTATTTGATTTTACTGTCTTTATAAGTACCTGTGGTCCATTTTAATTTGGAGGTGAATTAAATAGAACAAACTGGCAACTAAAAGCATAAATATAGTAGCTAGAGTTAAAATCATCTTAGATTTCTTCATTAAAGCAAGGTTGGGAAACCCCACGTGTAGAGCATCCAGTGCTATCCTGGAATGCCCTGAATCTGACATTGAAATTCAGCAACATACAAAGACCTATCCCTGAATTAAGAATTGAAAAAGTACAGGGTTTGTGTACTCATGTAAACTGCAATATGTTGATTCCATGTTCTCAAAATTAGATTCAACAGAGATTCCTCAATTGATTACACATTTCTGATGTCCTTGATTCTGGTCCGAGTGAAGTTTTTCTGTGATGCCTTTTTCTTCCAGACGACCCCTCCAAAGTGCATTGAATGCAGACAGTACTTGGATGACCCTGATCTGAAGTTCTTTCAGGGAGATCCAGATGATGCAGTAAGTCGGTCCATTTTTGCAGCTGAAAAGCTTCCTTGTTTGAATGTTACCAGAATGAAGACAAAATGTTCTTTATTCCTAGCTGGATGAACCAGAGATGTTGACAGATGAACGCCTCTCCATTTTTGATGCCAATGAAGATGGATTTGAAAGCTACGATGACCTGCCCCAGCACAAAGTAACATTTTTTAGGTAAAACTTCATTCTGATTCACTATAAAACATAAGTTGGAAAGTGATCACCTTTGGGGAGATTAAAAAACTTGTGAATTTTTCTTTCTTATGAAGTAGACTTCTACCCAAACACTTGGGTTTTGTTTAATACTAATTTTATTAAAGATTACAATTTACAACAATAAAACTAATACAAACTAAAAAAAATAAGAAAAATAGAAGATACAGAAAATAGGAAAAAAATTAAGAATATAGTAAAAATAAATATATAAAGGATTGATTTCCTCTTTGTCACAGGAACTAATTTAAAGAAATTATCACTTTCTCTTAGAATACAATAAATGATCTCTACTATCTCTAAATATCCCATCTCTTGATCTATAAACAAATCCATAAAACTTAATCTCATTCTCGATTTCAGCACAAATCATTAAATGAAGAAGCCTGGTGCATTGATAATTTTGGTTGTCGCTTTCCAGGTTTATAACAACCTTTCTGAGGTGTAGTGGTCAGGAACATGTACGGTATTCCAAACTTGATTCGAATATATATTCTTACAATTCTTATCTTATTGGAGGTTTGATGTTCAGATCCTTTTCCTAGTCCTCTTGGACAGTTGATTTAATAGTTATAGTATTTTTCTTCAGCAAACTGCAGTGTAAATTTGGATGAATGGATGGATTTGACCTAGGATGCATTAATTTAAATTTGGTTAGATTAAGTTGAACTTGCCATTTGTTCTCCCTGTTACTGTGGGTGGGTAATTCTAATCCTCAAGGTTCCTTTCAGCAGTCCTTCTCAGCTCCTTCTAAACATGTGTGCTGAAAATTGATCATAATTTTCTCCAAAATCATGTCAAAACATTTTTTTTAATATTTGAGATCTGTGAAATTATATAATGGTACCTGTGCCATAAAAATGGCACAAACTTAAAGAGACTTCCGGTTCCGGGCGGCCTCGGAGGAGACGAGGCGGTCGGAGATCTGGCCGACAAAGTCTTGGATTTCACCGTTTTGGGGGTGCAAATGCACCCTTGGACACCCTGCAGAGGCATCCGAAAGGGGGAGCGCGATGGTCCCGACCCTGGAACCCGCTCTACAGCGCTCAGATCTCTGGTGGGCGAATCAGCGTGAATCGGCATTTTGAGGCCAAACGGAACGTCGTGGGATAACAGCAAGCCACAAGAAGACGCGGAAGCAAAGAATTGGACTAAAAATAGCCACATTACTGATGAAGGAAAAATAGGAATAAAGAATTACCACATAGAATTCGTGGAGGGTAAGAAAAAGTGGGGGGGGGGAGCTCTGTGCCTGCAAAGATTTTTTTTTTAAAGGGGGCGAATTTTTACGGTGGGAGAAGAAATAGCAGAAAGAGACTGGGAATTGCAAATGGCCATAAATTAAAGACTTGATAGACATTGAAAGTGTCAAATTTTAAAACTGACTCTTGGGACTTGGTTTAAAATTGATTCTCTCCAACAGAAAAAAGTGACTAGGTGCTGGAGCAAGAAAGAAATAAGATTGGACTTTGAACATTGGAACTAATTAGTTAGAAAATTAACAAAAAATCTATAAAGGACTACAAATAATCAAAGCTTTGGGACAATGAGATTTGAAAATGAATTGGACTTAATTTGATTTGGACTTGAAATATGTGGTGACGGAAGACTGTAGAAGAACAAACTAAAGGGGGAATAAAAAAATTATTTAGTCAAGATGGCGACAGCACAAAAAGAACTGGTAAGGTTAAATTTAGATGAAAGATGGAAATTAGCCAGGAAGAGAAAGACACAAAAACTGATAGAGTCCAAAAGTCGTCTGCAAATGAATGGGGAGAAGAAAGAAGGGGTGAAATAGTAGCTCAAAAGTACAGAAATATTTGCTGGTGGAAATTAGAAGATTGGAAATCCAAAGAGAAATGTTAAAAAGAAGGAAAAGAAGACTGGGGAGAAAGAAAGAGAAGGTTAAAGAAAATGAATGTCTTGCAAAGAAAATTGGGGAAAAGGGAAAGCGGCAAACGGTAAAAGCTTATGTGAAAAATATATTTGTAAAAAAAGGGATAGGGTAGAAGGAAGTAGAAAGAGACAACTACTAGGAAGATACGGTTTTGAAAATATGGACAGTGTAAGACATGGCTATAATGATAAAAAGGAGCTTTAATGGTGATACATGATGAATGAAGAAAATTATTGAAATATGGATGATTAGATTAAGATGTTAGAAAGGGGGAAAGGTCTATATAGATATATAATGAACTAGATTAAGAATGATAAGAATAACAATATATGGGAAAATAGAATAAAAACTCCACAAGAGTAAAAGATAAAAGGAGACCAGATAGCAATTAACAAAAGGAAGGGGTAAGCATTGTGTAATAACATAAAAATCTTTTCCCCTCCCTTTTATTTTATTTGTAGCTCTTGTTTCTTTTTCTTTCTGTTTTTTTTCTTTTTTCTTTTTTTCTTTTTCCCCCTTTTTTTCTTTCTCTTTTTAGTATTAATATTAATACTATTAATATTGGTATAGGGGAAAATGCTTAAATTATGGTTTTTATAATTGGAGTAAACAACAAATAGAAATTGAGGGGGAAAGGGTAGGGTGTAAAATTGGTAAAATATACAAAAGATAAAAATGAAAGAATGTAAATGATTAAGTTTGGGGATAGATTTAAATATGGACTTAGAAAGGGAAGTAAAGGATAATTAGAGGTATGGGAAAGTTAGGAAGGAGGAAGAGGAAAAAGAGAAAATTGGAAAGTAGTAATAGGAAAGATATGAGAGAATATAGAAAAAAATGTAGAGTGGGAGAGAAAGGGGAATGAAAGGTTGGAGGGAAAGGGAGAGGAGAGGAAGAAAAAAAGAAAGAGGTAAAGAGAGATAAAGAAAGAAGATAAGAGAAGGAGAGAAGGTGAGAAGTAGATAGAAAGACAAGGTTAGAAAAGAGGAAAAGAAGAGAAGGTAAAGGGTGCAAGATAGGAGAAAAGAGAGGAAGAAGAGAAAGGGAACAAGAGAAGAAAGAGAGAGAAACAGGAAGAAGTTAGGTAAGTGAGAAAGGAAGTGGAATGTGTAGATGAAAGAGTAGATGGAAGTTAGAAAGAGAAGATTGAAAGCATAAGAAAGTAAGAGAAAGGAAAAAAGGAAACAAGAGGTTGTCCATATTTCAAATCTGAAACCAAGCAGTAAAATTTGATATACTTGACTTCCTTTTTGTCAATGAAATAAATATAAGATTTTAAGCTATCGGTCTCAACAGAATGAATTAATTATAGATGATTGATTAAAGTATAAGGGAATTAAAAATGGATTTCTGAATTGCGATAGATAAGTAGAACTGTGAAAAGTAGACAGAAATGAAATATTAGAAGATAAAGATAAAGGGAATGTAATAAATAAAGTAAATTAGAGTATTTGGATAAAATTATGTAAAGAGATAAATTAAAATGGGAATTAAGAATGGAAATGGAAGAATAGAAGAAAGAAGTTCAAGAGAGAAGAAGAAAAGAAACTAAGAAGCTAAAGATAACAGCTTATATTTGATTGTATAAATCCTCTTGACATACATAAAAATTAATTATGCAAAATAAACATTCTCTTCAGAAAAAAAGGATGACACTCAGATAACTATGGTGGATCTGAAGGAGGTGGTATGAGATAGAGGGGCATAGAGAGTGCTGATTCCTAAAATGGTCAAGGGCTAGACTCAACTAAACACAGTAGCTGAGGACCATTTTGATGGCAAACTGAGTTTATCTCTAAACATACTATTTAAATTAGGGTCATAATGGTCACCAGTGATTGTCCGCTTTGTTTGCAAATGTTTCTTGTCTGCTTTGAGCAACTTCTACACCTTCATTAGGCCAAATAAGTTTACTTCCATTGTGTCTTCCAACCTGATAGGCCTCTTTTAGGGACTGGATGAAAGCAAGTTCCTGTAATGTATTGAGCTCTATGTAAGTTTCTTAGTCATTGCCCTAAAGTAGCTGAAGCCTGTAGGCTCAGACTTGCTGTCTCCATGGGTCACTCGCGCTGGAAAATCCTCAGTTGCCTATTGGCTTCCTCCTAGAGGCCGAACTGTATATAAGTTCATTGTGCAGCAGAATTGCTTGACTTTTGCATGTGTTCCTGTTTGCTGTAAAATATGCCTGTGCTAGCTCCAATAAACCTGTGTTCTGTTCTACAACCAGTGTCTTCCATGCCTAAGGATCGAGAACATAACAGTTTCAATCCAACACGTAATTTCACGCCACAGACATTCCAATCCAACACTCAATGGCCGACCCTTGCTGTATTTTAATGAACAGCTCCAAGAAGGCATTCTCTTCAAAGTTAAGAGTTGACATGGAGGATTGATGGTGGTGAATAGTTATGTTTTCTCAACCTTAAGATGAGATAAGAGGAAGGGTGTGCTGGAGAAACAAAGTAAAGATTAATTTTGGGAAGAAGGCAATAAAAACCTAGATAAGACTCTGATGTCTAATAGGCAGAAATGGACAGATTGACTACGAGAATGAAAGAAAAAGAAGACTCAGATTCTTTTCAAATTTGGAACTTATTCTATATATATGGCTTGAAAGAAGAATGAAGGAGGAGGAATCAAGTGTATTAGAAAGATTAATAATATATATGATAATATTGAGATTGGTGAATTGTATACCCAGATGGCTGGTTTGTGTTGAGATAATTATTATGTTTTACTATAAACAAATTATATATATATATACATATTATATATAAATAAAATAAAAATAGTGATAGCAATAGTGCTTCGATTTTAAAAAAATAAAGATATGACAACAGAGGTCAGTAGACACCCAAATAAGGTATTTCTGATGTCAACCTGTACCTGTGACATTGGGAGTGGGATGAAAATGACATATGTCTTCCAACTAATCCTGGACTAGAAGATTGACTGAGGTACCATCTCCAACTACAGGATCATACAGTATACTTCGGACATCTCATGAACATGTATGAAGGACCAGAAAATATTACGATTGGGCAGGTTGAGACAAGGAGGAGGAAAAATAGCGTGTGGATGGATGACATCAAAGAAATGAGAGGAACATCATTGGAAGAGTACAACTTACATTATTAAAGTCAGTTTCACGCAATGGCACACACAATCACCATGAGCTGATTGTCTGTACATTTAAACTGCCATATACAACATTATGCTTTTTAAGTTTTGTGTAACTCTCAATGAATTTGATGGGGCTCACCGATTGATTTTAAAAAGCCAAGCAAATACGCCAGGTTTTATCAGCCAAGCAAATACGCCAGGTGACATACATGAGATAGTAACCATTTGCGAATCTAGATCTCAAGATCTTGCAAAACGATCTTGAATTGTTTGAACAAGAACACAAATACCTGAGCGAGGCAGATGTTTTTCCCCCTCAAATGTTTTGTCAAAGAAGGAGCTCTACCATCGACACTTTGCTGCCTTAAGGTAAAACACTACCTAATTAGCAGCACGAACCTCTGCTTTGTTTTTAATCCCATTTTTTGAAGAACGCAATGTTCTGTGATAGGTGTTGAGCGTACACAATTATAGATATGTGTGAAGTCCAGGTTGCTGTCAAAAGCTCTTCTTATCAGGCCATTCCTGATAAGGGCTGCTGTTGGGACACAGAAAGGAATGCAAACTGCAGCCTTTAGAGAAATGCTATCAACTCAAATGCCATCTTTAAAAAATATAATTTTACTCCACTAATTAGTTATCAAAAGGCAAATAAAGAAACAGCAGATGGAAAGTAATCAAGGAGAGAAGCAACAAAGAAGGAAGGAGAAATACCCTGACAGTCAGAACAATTAACCAGGGGAAACAGCTTGCCTCCAGCGATGGGTGCTTCATCACTGGAGGTTTTTAACATGAGACCGGAGAGCCGTTTGTCTGGAATGCGATAGGGTTTCCCTCTTGAGCATGAGGTCCGACTAGAAGATCTCCAAGGTCCCTTCCAACTCTGTTATTCTGTTCTGTTGTGAAATCAAAAGGAATTTCTGCCTACCTGAATTTGCCGGTGGGCACCAAGGTCACTGTTCAGAGACCACAAACACAATTCTCTGAGCCAAGTCAATTAGTTTAATTGAATTGAAACCGATGCTAGCATTTGCTTGAGGGTTTCATTCATTAAAAGGGCAGCTCTTCTTTTAACCAAGCAAATAAACGGGTTTAGCATCAACACCTCAAGATGAGTGCTTTCTTAAAACGCTGAAGTGTAAATCAACTGTTAAAAAAAATATTTTCAAACATTTTGGAGGAAAATCTAGTCATATTTCTTGGTCCGATTTTCTCCTCTACAAGCACATACAACACTGGCAAAGCCTGAAGACATCAGTAAAAGGTTTTGCACTGCAATCACAACAATTACCAGGTTTAACTGGCGACAGTACTATCTTAGAGGGGGGACTAGGAAGAAGCCTTCTCGAAGAGTGTTGGAATCCAACACTCGGGCGTCCCCTGGGCAATGACTTAAAACCAGCTAATTCTTCCACAAAGGTAACCAGTCAATCCTTGTGGTCTCCTGGCTTAAAACAGAACACCATGAGAAGACCTCAGTAAATCTGTCCTTTTAAGGACTCAGCATCCGGGGAAAATGGCCGCCGGGAAGCAGCCTCCATTACGTCGGGGCCAGGAGAGAGGAGGCTCCAACGGTCTGGTATTGGGGACGGGCCCACGCCCGATCCCCCTGAATGGGGGAAACTGCTCTAAACCCTTTGCCCTCCCCAAAGAAGACATC